>JAIUZE010048314.1:0-12510 GCA_022085475.1 Heliosperma pusillum
TCTTTGAAAATTGCCGCATTTTCATACGACTCATTTCTAATCTCCTCTAACTCTTGCAATTGCAACTTCCGGTGCACACCCGACTCATCCATTCTCATGTTTAAAGTTTTTACCGCCCAAA
This sequence comes from Heliosperma pusillum, assembly GCA_022085475.1. NCBI lineage: Eukaryota > Viridiplantae > Streptophyta > Magnoliopsida > Caryophyllales > Caryophyllaceae > Heliosperma > Heliosperma pusillum. The sequence goes on from JAIUZE010048314.1 coordinate 122, forward strand.
AAGCCTTGTGCTCAAGCTCGACCGGAAGATGACAAGACTTACCAAAACCCAACCGGTATGGTGACATACCAATCGGAGTTTTATAGGCCGTTCTATACGCCCATAATGCATCATCCAACCTCAAGCTCCAATCTTTCCGATTCGGATTCACCGTCTTTTCCAAGATTGACTTCACCTCTCTATTGGACACTTCGGCTTGGCCATTTGTTTGAGGATGGTAAGCGGTAGATACCTTGTGAGTGACGCAATATTTCTTTAAAAGTGCTTCTACCGTCCTATTGCAAAAATGTGTTCCTCTATCGCTTATCATTGCTCGTGGAATTCCGAACCTAGAAAAGATGTTAGACTTGAGAAAATCTGCAACAACTTTAGCATCGTTAGTCCTAGTGGGTTTAGCTTCCACCCACTTTGATACATAATCAACGGCAAGAAGTACATATAAGAAACCATGAGACATGGGAAATGGACCCATAAAATCTATACCCCACACATCAAAAATTTCACAATAAAGCATAGGGGTTTGAGGCATCTCATTACGACGAGAAATGTTACCACTCCGTTGACAATTGTCACAAGTTTTGACAAAACCATGGGCATCCCGAAACAAACTCGGCCAATAGAAGCCACAATCAAGCACTTTCTTTGCGGTCCTCCTAGCTCCAAAGTGTCCCCCACAAGCATAGGAATGACAAAAAGTTAGAATAAAGCTCATCTCATTTTCCGGAACACATCTCCTCACCACTTGATCCGAGCAATGCTTCCATAAGTAAGGATCATCCCAAACATAGTATTTGGCATCACTCCGTATCTTCTCCTTTTGGGATTTGGAGAAACCTGTAGGAAATGCATTGGAAACAAGAAAGTTAACAATGTTAGCATACCAAGGAGAAACGGAAGTAAGGGCAAAGAGTGTTTCATCGGGAAATGTGCCTCGAATAGGCTCCGCAAGTTTCTCCACATTCACTAACCGACTTAAGTGGTCCGCAACCACATTTTCGGCCCCTTTCTTGTCTTTCACCTCTATGTCAAATTCACTTAGTAACAATACCCATCGGAGAAGCCTTGGCTTAGCCTCTTTCTCTGTCATCAAATACCTAAGAGCGGCATGATCGGTGAAAACCACTACTTTAGTACCAAGTAGATAGGATCTAAACTTTTCTAAAGCAAATACCACCGCCAACATCTCCTTTTCGGTAGTAGAATAGTTCTTCTGAGCCTCATTGAGAGTCATAGAGGCATAGTAGATCACATGGGGCACTCTCCCAACTCGTTGACCCAAGACGGCACCGACGGCGTAGTCACTAGCATCACACATAAGCTCAAATGGAAGAGACCAATTTGGAGCTTGTATGATTGGAGCCGACGTCAACTTCTCCTTTAGCTTGTCAAATGCCTCCTTACACGATAAGTCAAACTCGAATTCGACCTCCTTTTGCAACAATTTGCACAATGGTGAAGCGACCTTGGAAAAGTCCTTGATAAACCGCCTATAAAAACCTGCATGACCAAGGAAAGAGCGAACTTCACGAACATTAGTAGGGTGAGGAAGTGATTGAATAGTGTCAATTTTGGCTTTATCAACCTCAATTCCCTTAGAGGAAACCACATGCCCAAGTACAATACCTTGCTCTACCATAAAATGACATTTCTCAGAATTTAAGACAAGGTTAGTATCAATGCATCTCCTAAGCACAAGAGATAAATGAGTCAAACAACTATCAAAGGAATCACCATGCACGGTAAAGTCATCCATGAAAACTTCAATGAAATTCTCAACATATTCCGAGAAAATACTAACCATGCATCGTTGAAAAGTTGCGGGAGCATTACATAACCCAAATGGCATGCGTCGATACGCAAAGGTGCCAAATGGACAAGTAAAGGTGGTCTTATCTTGATCTTCGGGCGCAATAGCAATTTGAAAATAGCCCGAATAACCATCTAAAAACAATAAAAAGGTTTACCAGCAAGCCTCTCAAGCATTTGATCAATAAAAGGCAAGGGAAAGTGATCCTTCCTTGTCACCGCATTGAGTCTACGGTAGTCGATACAAACACGCCACCCATTTTGTACTCGGGTGGGAACCAATTCTCCATGTTGATTTTCTACAACCGTTACTCCACTTTTCTTTGGCACCACTTGAGTAGGGCTCACCCACTTGCTATCGGATATTGGGTATATCATACCCACTTGCAAAAGCTTTAGGATCTCTTTCTTCACCACCTCCATCATAGGTGGATTCAAGCGCCTTTGTGGTTGCCTTACCGGTTTGGCATCATCTTCCAAGAATATGTGGTGCATACAAGTGGTTGGACTAATACCCTTGATGTCGGCAATAGTCCATCCAATTGCAAGCTTATTCTCCTTAAGAACCCCCACCAACTTTACCTCTTGCTCCTCGGTAAGCTTGCTAGAAATGATCACCGGTAAAGTTTCTTCATCACCTAGAAAAACATACTTCAAATGGGAAGGTAATGGTTTCAACTCAACCACGGGTGCCTGCAAAACTGACGGCAACAATTTCTCACTAGGCAAAGTTAGAGTTAAAGGTTTAGAAAATGAAGGTATTATAGGAAGCCTTTCCATCTTGGCTAAAGAAACCACCACTTTCTTCAAATCATGAGATAGAGAAAAACTTAAATCATCACAAGACAAGCTATTGTCAATAGCTACGAGTAAGTCATCTCCTCCATTCACATTGAACACATCCTGCACTAAAGGCTCCAAAATATCAATCATGAAACAAGAATGATCATCACGAGGATATTTCATAGAATCATAGATATTAAAATTAACCACTTGACCATCGGCTTCCATAGTAAGAGAGCCATTAGACACATCAATTTTAGTACTTGCGGTTCTCAAGAATGGCCTACCTAGAAGAATAGGAGCCGCATGTGAATCATGTTCCATTTCAAGTACATAAAAATCAGCGGGAAAAATTAATTTATCTACCATTACAAGTACATCCTCAACCACTCCCTTAGGATAAGCATTTGAACGATCGGCCAATTGAATCACTACCCCTGTTTTAACTAATGGTCCCAATTTCAATGACTTGTATAAAGAATAAGGGAGAACATTAATTGAAGCACCTAAATCAAGCATAGCATTAGGGATAGTGGTGTCTCCTAAGGTACAAGGCACGGTAAACATACCCGGGTCACTACACTTAGGTGGCAACTTATGTTGAAACAAAGCCGACACATGTTCATTAACTTTAACTTTTTGGACACCCTTCAACTTTTGATTCCTTTTTATGGTACACAACTCTTTAAGAAACTTAGCATACCTAGGCACACTTTTCAATAAATCTAATAAAGGGATGTTTACCTCGCATTTCCGGAAGGTCTCATAGACATCTTTGTCTTGTGTTGGGCGACTTTTCCTCTTGAGTGCCTCGGGAAACGGTGGAGCATCCGCATGAGTAGGTGTAACAATCGGTGGTACTTCCTCCTCTTGAACCAACGGTGAGGTGACGATGGGTTCAACCACCAACTCCTCCTCCTCTTGCTCAATTATCTCACTAATCTTTGCTTTTGGCCCTTGCAACTCCTTCCCACTCCTTAAAGTAATAGCACTCGCATTAGGCTTAGGATTAGGAATAGTTTGGGAAGGTAGCTTACCGGAATCTTTAGCTTCAAGTCTCCCAAGAGCACTAGACATTTGCCCAAATTGATTTTCCAAGTTTTGAATGCTAGCCTTTGTCTCTTGTTGAAATTGCACTTGATTAGCTTGCATAGTGGCCACATTAGAAGTAAGAGCCCGAATCATTTCCTCCGTAGACATGGATGGGGTGGAAGTTTGACCTTGAGAGGAGAATGAGTTCGAACCTTGTTGCCTCGGAATGAACCTTGGTTTAGATTGACCAAATTGTTGTCCAAATGATGAGCCTTGATTTTGTTGGCCTTGTAGTTGCAAACCGCCTTGTGGATTCCCATATTGGAAACCGGGATGGTCTCTCCGCATAGGATTATAGTAAGCGGCCTTGACCTCTTCGGTCTCCTCTTGGATAAGTGGGCACCGATCGGTGACATGAACATTGGATGAGCAAAGACCACAAGCTTGCACTTGTTGCTTATTCCCCATGAGCATCTCCCTCATTAAGGAAGTCAAATCTTCAACCTTACTCTCCAATGATGGGTTGGAGCTAGAATTTGCCATGCTAACCCTTCTTGTGTGGACCCCACACCAAATCGTCGTGAGCTAGAAGCAAGCTCACTCAACAACGCATTAGCTTCATCCGGATTCTTGTTGAGTATTCCACCGCCACTAGCACCATGAACCATCCGAGCATCTTCCGGTAATAATCCTCCAACAAAGTAGAGGATGAGATCTTGGTCACTATACCCATGGTATGGGCATCGTGCACATAACTTCTTGAATCGCTCCCAATACTCGTAAAGTGTTTCATCATTCTTTTGCTCCACATTTGAGATCTCCTTCTTAAGATGGGAAGATTTGGAGGCGGGATAATACTTATCAAGAAACACCGTCTTCATTTCGGCCCAAGTAGTGATACTACCCGGTGGAAGGTAGTACAACCAATCATTAGCGGAATCCTTTAATGAAAAAGGGAATGCCCTCAACTTGATTTGCTCTTCGGTAACATTGTTCGGTTTCATGCTAGTGCATACCACATGAAATATCGATAAATGTTTGTTTGGATCCTCACCACTTAACCCATGGAATGAGGGTAATAAGTGGATCAAACCCGACTTCAACTCAAATGTGACACCGTCATCCAAGTCCGGAAATGTAATGCACAAAGGTTGTTGAGTAAGGTCGGGAGCGATGAGCTCCTTCAAAGTCCTAGTTTCTCGTGCCATGTTGATCTTTTCTTTCTCCTCTTTCTTGTCTTGCTTGTTGAATTGAAGCTTTCTCCTTGTCTCCCTTCTTATCTGAAAAAGAGTTTTCTCCAATTCTGGATCAAAATCTAACAATTCCTTGTTAGTAGAACGGGTGTCCGGCATAAACCCAAACACCAAAACTAAACTAAAAATAAATAAATAAAAACAATTGCACAAATAAATAAACAATAGCCTTCCCCGGCAACGGCGCCAAAATTTGGCTAGACTTGTCGCGAGTCTCCAAATTAGTATTTTTAACTACTACAAACGCAAACTAATAGTAAGTGTAAGTAGAGGTCGATCCCACAAGGAAGGTGTTTTGTTTATTAAATTTGTGTAAAAGCAAGTAACTAAAGGGGGGGTTTTGATATGTTGATATTCTATGTCTACTAAAACAAGAATGAAATGAAATATCAAGACAATATAATAATTGAAAATGTGTAACAAATATGAGAATGATTCTTGGACCAAGTAATTTCCACCAACAAGTTATGAATTGATTATTGACTCTTCTATTCTATTTCAATATTGAGTACTTTGCTATGAAGTTGTTGACTTCTAATTCCACTTATGAATGATTATTAGTTACAAGCGTAAACAAATATTCCTTACAATATCGTCAATTTAGTCAAGCGCTCAATTGTATCGAGATTGTAGATTAAAGCGATGGAATTTAGCAAAGATAAACGAATGAAGAAAACAAGCGTTGCTTCACTTTGGTTCATACAAATTTAGTCCTTTATAACTCAACGATGATGAAAGCATACGAATTGATGAATTATAATTGCTACAATGAAATAGATAAACAAACAAAAGATTCATTCATCTAATCTAGCAATGGTTAATTAACTAATGACAACTAGTTGATCATTCTAGGTGCATAATTAACAAACCAACAATAATGCAAACTAAATTTGATACTCTAAAAATGAAATAGAATTAGAATAAGAGTCTTACAATTCAAACTAACTTGGCTTCAAGAACTTGTTCCAAGATGTAGAACTTAGCCTTCCATACAAAATAACTAAAACAAACTAGAAATTTAAAGTATTTTCTATGTATTATGATGATTAAAAGATGGAAGAAGATATGTCTAAAGTGATCAACAATCCCTCCTTTTATAGGTCTTCAAAGAGCATCTTCATAAATCCTAATAAAACCTCATAAAACCTCATAAAGTATGGGCATAATGGCTGAATTAAAGAGGAATTAGAAGAGTCGTCGGAATCCAATGCTCAGCCTCTCCACGCAGCTAGCCTCTCCTCGCAGCTAGCTAGTAGCCGCGCCACGCAGCTAGCCGCTCCTCGCAGCCTGCTTTTCTTCTCTTTTACGCATTTTGACTCATTGTTTTGGGCTTTGACTTGCTTCAGAATCAACACTCTCATGACATCCTTAGCCCAATACTAACCTCTAAAGAAGCCCTTCTCCACTCATAGCAAGAAATCAATCCAATTACCCCATTAAAACACACAAGTCCATTACCAAACCAACACTCAAGACATAAGCACTAAAATCCCCAAATATACTTCTTAACCCATCATTTAATCATCAAAATAACTTTATTAACCCCTACTAAACTAGACTAATCAGCACCCATACATTTCCACCACAAATTTAGTTTTATTACCTCAAATCATGCTTTTTTTACATCAACAACATCCCGTTACGTCCCCGTACCTTCGAGCGGTCGTAACCTGCTCTCGGAGTGTCCGATTGGGGCCCGTTTTTTTTTCAAATTTATTAGCTCCTCGAGATCTACGCATCTGCATCATTAAGGTAAAAAAAAAACCAAACGGGAACAGCTAACGTAAAAAATATCGAAAACTTTTTAAAAAGGGGTGCAACACGAGGCCTTCCCAGGAGGTCACCCATCCTAGTACTACTCTCGCCCAAGCACGCTTAACTGCGGAGTTCTGATAGGATCCGGTGCATTAGTGCTGGTATGATCGCACCCATACATTTCCACCACAAATTTAGTTTTATTACCTCAAATCATGCTTTTTTACATCAACAACATCCCGTTACGTCCCCGTACTTTCGAGCGGTCGTAACCTGCTCTCGGAGTGTCCGATTGGGGCCCGTTTTTTTTTTCAAATTTATTAGCTCCTCGAGATCTACGCATCTGCATCATTAAGGTAAAAAAAAAAGCAAACGGGAACAGCTAACGTGAAAAATATCGAAAACTTTCAAAAAAGGGGTGCAACACGAGGCCTTCCCAGGAGGTCACCCATCCTAGTACTACTCTCGCCCAAGCACGCTTAACTGCGGAGTTCTGATGGGATTACGGGGGCATTAGTGCTGGTATGATCGCACCCATACATTTCCACCACAAATTTAGTTTTATTACCTCAAATCTTGCTTTTGTACAACAAAAACATCCCGTTACGTCCCCGTATCTTCGAGCGGCCGTAACCTGCCCTCGGAGTGTCCGATTGGGGGCCGTTTTTTTTTTCAAATTTATTAGCTCCTCGAAATCTACGCAGCCGCATCATCACGGCACTAAAAAAAAGCAAACGGGAACAACTAGCTTGAAAAAAATCGAAAACTTTTAAAAAAAGGGGTGCAACACGAGGCCTTCCCAAGAGGTCACCCATCCTAGTACTCCTCTCGCCCAAGCACGCTTAACTGCGGAGTTCTGATGGGATCCGGTGCATTAGTGCTGGTATGATCGCACCCGTACATTTCCACCACAAATTTAGTTTTATTACCTCAAATCTTGCTTTTGTACAACAAAAACATCCCGTTACGTCCCCGTATCTTCGAGCGGCCGTAACCTACCCTCGGAGTGTCCGATTGGGCCCGTTTTTTTTTCAAATTTATTAGCTCCTCGAAATCTACGCAGCCGCATCATCACGGCACTAAAAAAAAGCAAACGGGAACAACTAGCTTGAAAAAAATCGAAAACTTTTAAAAAAAGGGGTGCAACACGAGGCCTTCCCAAGAGGTCACCCATCCTAGTACTACTCTCGCCAAGCACGCTTAACTGCGGAGTTCTGATGGGATCCGGTGCATTAGTGCTGGTATGATCGCACCCATACATTTCCACCACAAATTTAGCTTTATTACCTCAAATCTTGCTTTTGTACAACAAAAACATCCCGTTACGTACTCGTATCTTCGAGCGGCCGTAACCTTGCCCTCGGAGTGCACATGTCGAATTGTGGCCGTTTTTTTTTCAATTTATTAGCTCTCGAATCTCGCAGCCGCATCATCACGGCACTAAAAAAAAGCAGACGGGAACAGCTAGCGTGAAAAAAATCGAAAACTTTTAAAAAAGGGGTGCAACACGAGGCCTTCCCAGGAGGTCACCCATCCTAGTACTACTCTCGCCCAAGCACGCTTAACTGCGGAGTTCTGATGGGATCCGGTGCATTAGTGCTGGTATGATCGCACCCGTACATTTCTACCACAAATTTAGTTTTATTACCTCAAATCTTGCTTTTGTACAACAAAAACATCCCGTTACGTCCCCGTATCTTCGAGCGGCCGTAACCTGCCCTCGGAGTGTCCGATTGGGGACCGTTTTTTTTTCAAATTTATTAGCTCCTCGAAATCTACGCAGCCGCATCATCACGGCACTAAAAAAAAGCAAACGGGAACAACTAGCTTGAAAAAAATCGAAAACTTTTAAAAAAAGGGGTGCAACACGCCCAGGAGGTCACCCATCTTAGTACTACTCTCGCCCAAGCACGCTTAACTGCGGAGTTCTGATGGGATCCGGTGCATTAGTGCTGGTATGATCGCACCCGTACATTTCCACCACAAATTTAGTTTTATTGCCTCAAATCTTGTTTTTGTACAACAAAAACATCCCGTTACGTCCCCGTATCTTCGAGCGGCCGTAACCTGCCCTCGGAGTGTCCGATTGGGGCCCGTTTTTTTTGCAAATTTATTAGCTCCTCGAAATCTACGCAGCCGCATCATCACGGCACTAAAAAAAAGCAAACGGGAACAACTAGCTTGAAAAAAATCGAAAACTTTTAAAAAAAGGGGTGCAACACGAGGCCTTCCCAGGAGGTCACCCATCCTAGTACTACTCTCGCCCAAGCACGCTTAACTGCGGAGTTCTGATGGGATCCGGTGCATTAGTGCTGGTATGATCGCACCCGTACATTTCCACCCCAAATTTAGTTTTATTACCTCAAATCTTGCTTTTGTACAACAAAAACATCCCGTTACGTCCCCGTATCTTCGAGCGGCCGTAACCTGCCCTCGGAGTGTCCGATTGGGGCCCGTTTTTTTTTCAAATTTATTAGCTCCTCGAAATCTACGCAGCCGCATCATCACGGCACTAAAAAAAGCAAACGGGAACAACTAGCGTGAAAAAAATCGAAACTTTTAAAAAAAGGGGTGCAACACGAGGCCTTCCCAAGAGGTCACCCATCCTAGTACTACTCTCGCCCAAGCACGCTTAACTGCGGAGTTCTGATGGGATCCAGTGCATTAGTGCTGGTATGATCGCACCCGTACATTTCCACCACAAATTTAGTTTTATTACCTCAAATCTTGCTTTTGTACAACAAAAACATCCCGTTACGTCCCCGTATCTTCGAGCGGCCGTAACCTGCCCTCGGAGTGTCCGATTGGGGCCCGTTTTTTTTTCAAATTTCTTAGCTCCTCGAAATCTACGCAGCCGCATCATCACGGCACTAAAAAAAAGCAAACGGGAACAACTAGCTTGAAAAAAATCGAAAACTTTTAAAAAAAGGGGTGCAACACGAGGCCTTCCCAAGAGGTCACCCATCCTAGTACTACTCTCGCCCAAGCCCGCTTAACTGCGGAGTTCTGATGGGATCCGGTGCATTAGTGCTGGTATGATCGCACCCATACATTTTCACCACAAATTTAGTTTTATTACCTCGAATCATGCTTTTGTGCAACAGCAACATCCCGTTACGTCCCCATATCTTCGAGCGGCCGTTACCTGCTCTCGAAGTGCCCGATTGGGGCCTGTTTTTTTTTCAAATTTATTAGCTCCAGAAAATCTACGCAGGAGAGCCGCATTCATCACGCACTCTAAAAAAAGCAAACGGGAAACAACTAGCTTGAACAAAATCGAAAACTTTTAAAAAAAGGGGTGCAACACGCCCAGAAGGTCACCCATCCTAGTACTACTCTCGCCCAAGCACGCTTAACTGCGGAGTTCTGATGGGATCCGGTGCATTAGTGCTGGTATGATCGCACCCGTACATTTCCACCACAAATTTAGTTTTATTACCTCAAATCTTGCTTTTGTACAACAAAAAAATCCCGTTACGTCCCCGTATCTTCGAGCGGCCGTAACCTGCCCTCGGAGTGTCCGATTGGGGCCCGTTTTTTTTTCAAATTTATTAGCTCCTCGAAATCAACGCAGCCGCATCATCACGGCACTAAAAAAAAGCAAACGGGAACAACTAGCTTGAAAAAAATCGAAAACTTTTAAAAAAAGGGGTGCAACACGCCCAGGAGGTCACCCATCCTAGTACTACTCTCGCCCAAGCACGCTTAATTGCGGAGTTCCGATGGGATCCGGTGCATTAGTGCTGGTATGATCGCACCCGTACATTTCCACCACAAATTTAGTTTTATTACCTCAAATCTTGCTTTTGTACAACAAAAACATCCCGTTACGTCCCCGTATCTTCGAGCGGCCGTAACCTGCCCTCGGAGTGTCCGAATGGGGCCCGTTTTTTTTTCAAATTTATTAGCTCCTCGAAATCTACGCAGCCGCATCATCACGGCACTAAAAAAAAGCAAACGGGAACAACTAGCTTGAAAAAAATCGAAAACTTTTAAAAAAAGGGGTGCAACACGAGGCCTTCCCAGGAGGTCACCCATCCTATTACTACTCTCGCCCAAGCACGCTTAACTGCGGAGTTCTGATGGGATCCGGTGCATTAGTGCTGGTATGATCGCACCCGTACATTTCCACCACAAATTTAGTTTTATTACCTCAAAATCTTGCTTTTGCTACAACCCAAAAAAATCCCGTTACGTCCCCCGTATCTTCGGAGCGGCCGTACACCTGCCCTCGGAGTGTCCGATTGGGGCCCGTTTTTTTTTCAAATTTATTAGCTCCTCGAAATCTACGCAGCCGCATCATCACGGCACTAAAAAAAAGCAAACGGGAACAAATAGCTTGAAAAAAATCGAAAACTTTTAAAAAAAGGGGTGCAACACGAGGCCTTCCCAGGAGGTCACCCATCCTAGTACTACTCTCGCCCAAGCACGCTTAACTGCGGAGTTCTGATGGGATCCGGTGCATTAGTGCTGGTATGATCGCACCCGTACATGTCCACCACAAATTTAGTTTTATTACCTCAAATCTTGCTTTTGTACAACAAAAACATCCCGTTACGTCCCCGTATCTTCGAGCGGCCGTAACCTGCCCTCGGAGTGTCCGATTGGGGCCCGTTTTTTTTTTCAAATTTATTAGGTCCTCGAAATCTACGCAGCCGCATCATCACGGCACTAAAAAAAAGCAAACGGGAACAACTAGCTTGAAAAAAATCGAAAACTTTTAAAAAAAGGGGTGCAACACGCCCAGGAGGTCACCCATCCTAGTACTACTCTCGCCCAAGCACGCTTAAATGCGGAGTTCCGATGGGATCCGGTGCATTAGTGCTGGTATGATCGCACCCGTACATTTCCACCACAAATTTAGTTTTATTACCTCAAATCTTGCTTTTGTACAACAAAAACATCCCGTTACGTCCCCGTATCTTCGAGCGACCGTAACCTGCCCTCGGAGTGTCCGATTGGGGCCCGTTTTTTTTTTCAAATTTATTAGCTCCTCGAGATCTACGCCGCCGCATCATTACGGCACTAAAAAAAAAGCAAACGGGAACAAATAGCGTGAAAAAAATCGAAAATTTTTAAAGAAGGGGTGCTACACGAGGCCTTCCCAGGAGGTCACCCATCCTAGTACTACTCTCGCACAAGCACGCTTAACTGCGGAGTTCTGATGGGATCCGGTGCATTAGTGCTGGTATGATCGCACCCGTAATTTTCCACCAAAAATTTAGTTTTATTACCTCAAATCTTGCTTTTGTACAACCAAAACATCCCGTTACGTCCCCGTATCTTCGAGCGGACGTAACCTGCCCTCAGAGTGTCCGAATGGGGCCCGTTTTTTTTTTCAAATTTATTAGCTCCTCGAGATCTACGCAGCCCCATCATCACGGCACTAAAAAAAAGCAAACGGGAACAACTAGCGTGAAAAAAATCGAAAACTTTCAAAAAAGGGGTGCAACACGAGGCCTTCCCAGGAGGTCACCCATCCTAGTACTACTCTCGCCCAAGCACACTTAACTGCAGAGTTCTGATGGGATCCGGTGCATTAGTGCTGGTATGATCGCACCCGTACATTTCCACCACAAATTTAGTTTTATTACCTCAAATCTTGCTTTTGTACAACAAAAACATCCCGTTACGTCCCCGTATCTTCGAGCGGCCGTAACCTGCCCTCGGACAGTCCGATTGGGGCCCGTTTTTTTTTTCAAAGTTATTAGCTCCTCGAAATCTACGCAGCCGCATCATCACGGCACTAAAAAAAAGCAA
>JAIUZE010048317.1:0-42706 GCA_022085475.1 Heliosperma pusillum
TTAATTAAATTAAATATCAAGAGATTATGTTATTGTAATCAAAAGAAAGACAAATATCTAGTCCTATTAGAGGAGGGAGTGCCGTGAGGATAGGAGAGAAAACGGGTCTGATTTTGAGCGATTTGCGTAATTTAATCGGACGGATCGATAAAGCTATAAATATCTTAGATATTTGTATTAGTTTAATCGAAACAATCCACAAGATCTAATTGTGAGTGGAAAAAGATGACATGTGCGTGTGACTCATGCCAAAGTCGGGTTTCGGGTTTGTTTCGGGATTTTAGATGACTCGGGAATAGTTAAATGATGCTCGGGTTTAAACCGTAAAACCTTATTATAAATTCCGAATAAATTCAAAAATAATTTTATTAAATTATCATAAATTCTAATCAATCCTAAATAAAACTAAATTAAAAATACTTTTTTTTTAAATAAAATTTCGGTCTTCAAACTTACAAGGCGAGTCGGGAAAGTCAACGAAAGTCAAAGTCGACTTAAAAGTCAAGAAAAGTCAAAGATGACTTAAAAGTCAAGAAAAGTTTTTGACGACTTAAAAGTCAAGAAAAGTCAATGACGACTTTAAAAAGTCAAGAAAAGTCAAAGACGACTTAAAAGTCAAGAAAAGTCAAAGATGACTAAAAACGGGCTTTTCATGAAATCTCTCAGAAATTCCAAATACGAACTCGGAATTTCAAAATACGACTCGAAACAATAATTTCTATTTTAAAAACTTAACCTTGCTGGAAAGTATCCTTAAGAAATTTTACTAGAAAAATTGGGTACTTTTCGGGTTGTTACAACCAATCAAAACCCTTTAAATGCTTTAGCCTTTATATAAAGAGGACTAGTGTAGATCCCGAGCTAAAGCTCGTAATTTTTGAGATTATTTATTGTATATGAGTGTCCTCAACTAAATTAGCTATATAAACTAATTATACTTTTAATTTAATATTATAATATAGTAATTATTATTTATGAGCTACATTTTAATTTTTTGATTTCAAAATTAAAATCTAATTGAGCTTTTATATATTTTAGGTTCGAGTTTTATTATAATTTTTTAAGTTCAATTTTTAAGATAAGATATGTGAGTATAATTGAATATGGATATAATTATATATGATTTGCCTAAATTTGTCTAACCTATGGGAAATTTTCAGCACAATTTTCATTTTTAGCAAAGATTACAAAATCTCAGCAAGTATCATTTTTATGTGTCATTTGTTTAAATATGAACAAAATTTGCGTCATCTTAAGCAAATATTACGATAATTTAGCAAGATTTCCGTGCATGGCCCCTGTCTGGCTTTTTTAGCTAATTTTGGCTCGTCAAAGATATCAATTAAGCAAATATAGCAAAATAGTGGGCTCTACTGAGATTTGTTTAATTAAGCAAAAATTGCAAAACAGTGGACCCTACCGAGATTACAACATTGTGAGCGGGAAAATAATTGAAGTGGCTTAATCTTTTAGTAGTAGGGGGATTGTAATATAATAAATATTGTAACATTTATTAACCTATAATTAATGCTTTGCTGAGATTTATGCAGTATTTATTATGTTCATATTTAATGATTAGCTGTAATTAGTGACTATAATTAAGGCTTAAAACGCCATGTGGCGCATCCACAACGTTTCAACCCAGCGAGTAAGATAACATGTATATTAAATTAACGTGGAGGCAAGAGTTAGAACAAAGAAAGAAAGGAAATGATAGCTGCTCACATGCTGCAAAAGCATTATGGTACATAACAAATATATACACAATTACCAATAAGTAGACTATACAGCCGGATGTACAATGCTACTATACATCCAGGGTTATTTTAGTCTATATCAATTACAATTGTTAAGACCTAAACAAAACTCACTGAACAAAACTAACGTAATCAAAATCAATCCCCCATCTTTCTCTAACTGCTTCCAAATCTATCTATTTGCTTTCCATCTTTCTCCATTATGCAATTAATTAATTATTTTCTCCATCTAAAATTTTCAGTCATCTATTATAACTCCCCTTCTTCAATCAAACTCAATAAGAATTCAATCAATTTTTACCGTCAATTATGGACAAGGCTTCAATGGGTGATGAAACATCCGGTGAATCATCAATGAAGGAACATGAAACTTCAAAGGAACGTGAAATTTAAGTGGAAGATATAATAATTAACTCCGAATCGATGGGTTTGGAACGACAAATAGAAATTGCATCTCCCCGTCAAGGTAATTTTTTGGTGTAATCATCATTATTCAGTATCAATAGAGTTTGTACTGAAATTTGGAATAGTGAAACAATGAAACATCGACTTACAAATATGATAGTGGTATCTCGTAGTATAAAATTTTCCTTATCGTTTGATGCTTGAAAGTTTCTAAACAAGTCGTAGTTTTACTTGGCTCAAACTGTTTGTTGATTATCTCAGTAAATTAATTCTTTGTGATGCTCATAATGTTTAGAATTTGGAAAAAATTACATACTAAGTTCACCCCAAAAAAATTTTATATGGTGGATTTTAAATAATTACGAGCGCACTAAGTTTAACATTTTTAGCTCGAGAAGTGTGTGGATTAGCTGTAACACCCCGTGTTTTTATAATAAATTTTATCCGGAAATTTATTTATTAAAATAATTATTTTGCGAGTTTAATTATTTAATGCGTATTTAACGTTTACGATCTCTTTTTTGTTATTTTCCGTTTTTACCTAATTTGGATGGGTTAAAATGTCCACGCACGATTTTACTATTTTAATTTATTAGCTACTTCTCCTATATAAACTCTTTGAGCGTTTTAATTATTCTAAACCTAATTTGTCATTGAATTATCCATCTTGTGAGCTAATGGGCCAAAAGCCCACTTATTAATCATCTATAAAAGAAATCCTAAGCAAGCAGCTGCTCAATCTAATTCTTTTGTGCATTAACTCCGTGCGCCATCATTGTGTCTTTCCCTCTCTATGTTTATCTTCTCCCTTTGACTCCATTGTTATGCAAATTTCTTCCTACAAATCAAATATAAATTATATATTTACAATCCTGTCTCTTACCTCTACAATATATTATATTCATATTATTTTTAAGGGACTCGATTGTATGGAGTTTAGACCTACCTTTAGGGTTTATATATTTGATGGGTAAATAAGAATAATTAGAAGAAGATGTCTTTCTTTTGGACGATTTTGGAGGAGGATTCGTGTAGGACTTTATTAATGGCGTTTTTATGAAGATGAAGATTATTTTGCGGTCTTTATTGCGTAATAAAGGTAACTAGGTGTTTTCCTTTAATTATGTTTATAGAAAGTGAATTATTAACATGATATAATAATTGATTGTATGATTAAGTGTTGTGTGGTTATTTATGCTTATGATTTAAATGTTTAATTGCATTTTATATTTATGTTGTTATTTTATTTTCAATTAATTATTTGGTGCGCGAACTAGGGTTCAAATCGAGAACCCTAGCGTCGTTTTAGAGGCGCGGCCTCTAGGGTTGGCCGTGGCCTAGGGTTTTGGCTTCTCCTTGTAGGAGAGGCTAGGGTTTGCTTATGTTGAGAAATTAGGATTTGGTTTACATCATTGAGGTTATAGCTGAAGTTGCTATAACTTTGCATGTAAGTTACCCTAATTATACCTATTTGAGTTATAACTTTGAAAGTGACGTTATGGTGCGGTGTACTATAACAGGACTCGTTGTGGTGACATGGCGGTTTGTACCGTGGAGTCGACCCCTCGGTGATGGTGTTATAGAGGACTAACCCGTGACGAAAGAGAGTTATAGTTGATGATACTATAACCTCGCACGTATAAAGTTATAGCTTGAAGTGCTATAACTTCACTAAAGTTGAGTGGAAGTTATAGCTGAAGGTACTATAACTTTGATGAAGTTAAGTGAAGGTTATGGTTGATGATACTATAACCTGGTAAGCTTAACCAAAGTTATAGGTGGTGTAGTATAACTCTGCTGGAGTTAAGGGAAGGTTATGGTTGATGATACTATAACCTGACAAGCTTAACCAAAGTTATAGCTGAAGTTACTATAACTTCACTAAAGTTTAAGTGAAGGTTATAGTTGGTGGTATTATAACATTCGATGTTATATGCTTTTGTGTTTGGTGTTATGGTAACTCGAACTATAACATGACCTTTGAGGTGTAATGTTATAGGTCAAGATACTATAACCTTAGTCATCTGTGCTTGTTTATGTGTAGTGTTATAGTCAGTTGGACTATAACGCTATGTTTTCATATCGTCTTGGTTATTCTTATTCCTGTGTTGTTGGACAGTCGGTCATACTGTTCTGGAGTTGAGTCGTGACGTTGTTCACGCATTGTTGGACAGTCAGTTATACTGTTCCTACGTTGAGTCGTGACGTTGTTCACGCATTTAATTGTGCAGTCAGTTATACTGTGCATTTGTTTGTTGCTGTTTGAATAGATGATGGTAGTATCAGTTATATACTATTCGGAATGAACAAACGCTACCATTCGGGGGTTTATTTTGGTCTATGTTCGAGGGGGTATCAGAGGCAGTGGTTATACGCTCTGGTCCTCGAGTGTCATTCGATGTACAGTTAATGCATCGAGAGTCTGGCCAGGTCTTAGACACATAGGCAGTGGTTATACGCTATACATAGTACCGTGGAGGCAGTGGTTATACGCTCCAAACCGATGGAGGCAGTGGTTATACGCTCCGTCAGCTAGAGGCAGTGGTTATACGCTCTGGCAAGTTATAAGCAGTGGTTATACGCTCTAACGGGCGTTAGCTCTATTCGCTATGCTTTGATGCTAGCATTGTGCCTTACGTTGCTGTGGATTGTGTGCTACTTTGGGTCTTGAATGTATTCATTGTCTAGAGGTTGCATTTGGTCTAGGTTTGCAGGATTTCATTCATGTAGGTTGTGGTCCAGTCTCATGGTAAGTTTGGTTGCGTATCATGTTGTATAAATTGCTTCACATGTCTATTATGATTACTATCAGTTGTTATAGATTGTTATTAATTCAGCCTGTTGTAAACATGACTGGGAGAGCATCTAGTTACTCCCGACTGATTGTCGACCCCTCATTCTTAGGTTGAATTTGATGCTGCTTGTCTGAAGGTTGGGCTAGAGAGACTTGTGGCGAGAAGAATAATTTATTTAGAAATTTATTTAAGTTAAGAATTATTAATAATGTATTAGTTTAGTTTTGGATTTGAGTATCGATCCGGATTGGTCAGGTGTTTCCGCCACCTTGACCCTATTCATCTTTGTACTTTGATGAATTATTTATTATTAAGTTATTTCCTTTGTTTTAAAAAATCCGGGTTGTTACAGTTGGTATCAGAGCGAACACGCTCCCAACTCTCGCTTAGTAAATGACTAAATTAAAATGGCTTAGTTAAATTGAGTGAGAGTAAATGGGGTAGAAACCAATAAGGACCTTTTATGTACTTTGATGTTTGATTTTATCTTTGTTTCATATGTAATTGTATGATTAAGGAATGTGTAGAGTGTGTGTAATATGTAATTATTGAATTTTCTTGGTTGCTTGATCTTAAGTTAAACTTGTTACTGATTTTAACGTTATCACTTGCTTTCATGTTTAGTCTTATTTACATATTCAATTCGCTTGTGATATAGTAGTATGTAAAAGATAAGACTAAGATATTGTCCCTTACGTACTTAAGAATTATATTATAAAGTTAGTTCATGTGAGCCACTTGAGGATAAGTAGTCAGCTTGTAAAGGTTGGAGATATTGTTTTGGAAGTGTTATCGTATTCCTTATTTAATGATTTAACTTAAGAGTTTATCATGGTTAATGATGTGAAGGATATAAGTTATTATTGATGTTCAAGGTGCATAGTATGGTTGTATCATATTGTAGAATGGAACTTATAGTTTGGGTAATGTCTTATCATGTCGTGGATTTAAAATCTTTGAGGAACTAGATTAGTGTGATTTATAGTGAACTCGTTTGAGGTTTAAGTTGGTAAGGAAAATCTTGTAGTTTGTTTATGGTGTTTGTTAAAGGTTATCCTTTTTGTTGGGAGTCCTATTCCCTTCACCTTGTTTGATGGAGGTAGGTTGTTGATAATGGAGTACTATGGAATGTCTGCCGTTAATTTTGAGGATCTAGTTAGTGAGTATATAAGCATTTTATGTGAAAGTCAACCATTTCGTATTGATTTGGGATTTCATTGAATATTTTACTTAAGGAATTGTTTGAGCAATTTATATTGGAATTATTGGAATATATTTAATCTTATTATAGTAGTTCATGATCTTGTGGATATTGTCGTAAAACTTTATAGCTGAAGCTTATGCGAGGAGTTATAAGGTTTTGAGTAATTAAGTGATGCAATATATTTAGATTACTTCTCATATGAAGTTGTGGAATATCAATGATTATGGTCGTTGTGGAATTTGTATTGAGATGTTGAAAGGTATAAAGTTAATTGCGGGTTAGAATATAATGGAAGGAGATTGAGTGGAAATTTTGTTAGATTGGAGTGATGTAAGCCTTTTGGGAGTTGGCGAGTTGTGGATTATGTAAATGATGTCCTAATTAAGGAATAGGAGTTTGACTTTGACAGGAAGCTTTGTAGGAATCAGAGTGCGCAGCGAGTGCCGTAGTTGAGGGTTTTCTTTGTAGCTACTTGTTGCCCTTTTATTTGGCTTTCTTTTATAAAATTCAAGTTTCGAGGACGAAACTTCTTTTTAGGGGGTTGGATTGTAACACCCCGTGTTTCTATAATAAATTTTATCCGGAAATTTATTTATCAAAATAATTATTTTGCGAGTTTAATTATTTAATGCGTATTTAACGTTTACGATCTCTTTTTTGTTATTTTCCGTTTTTACCTAATTTGGATGGGTTAAAATGTCCACGCACGATTTTACTATTTTAATTTATTAGCTACTTCTCCTATATAAACTCTTTGAGCGTTTTAATTATTCTAAACCTAATTTATCATTGGATTATCCATCTTGTGAGCTAATGGGCCAAAAGCCCACTTATTAATCATCTATAAAAGAAACCCTAAGCAAGCAACTGCTCAATCTAATTCTTTTGTGCATTAACTCCGTGCGCCGTCATTGTGTCTTTCCCTCTCTATGTTTATCTTCTCCCTTTGACTCCATTGTTATGCAAATTTCTTCCTACAAATCAAATATAAATTATATATTTACAATCCTGTCTCTTACCTCTACAATATATTATATTCATATTATTTTTAAGGGACTCGATTGTATGGAGTTTAGACCTACCTTTAGGGTTTATATATTTGATGGGTAAATAAGAATAATTAGAAGAAGATGTCTTTCTTTTGGACGATTTTGGAGGAGGATTCGTGTAGGACTTTATTAATGGCGTTTTTATGAAGATGAAGATTATTTTGCGGTCTTTATTGCGTAATAAAGGTAACTAGGTGTTTTCCTTTAATTATGTTTATAGAAAGTGAATTATTAACATGATATAATAATTGATTGTATGATTAATTGTTGTGTGGTTATTTATGCTTATGATTTACATGTTTAATTGCATTTAATATTTATGTTGTTATTTTATTTTCAATTAATTGTTTGGTGCGCGAACTAGGGTTCAAATCGAGAACCCTAGCGTCGTTTTGGAGGCGCGGCCTCTAGGGTTGGCCGTGGCCTAGGGTTTTGGCTTCTCCTTGTGGGAGAGGCTAGGGTTTGCTTATGTTGAGAAATTAGGATTTGGTTTACATCATTGAGGTTATAGCTGAAGTTGCTATAACTTTGCATGTAAGTTACCCTAAATATACCTATTTGAGTTATAACTTTGAAAGTGACGTTATGGTGCGGTGTACTATAACAGGACTCGTTGTGGTGACATGGCGGTTTGTACCGTGGAGTCGACCCCTCGGTGATGGTGTTATAGAGGACTAACCCGTGACGAAAGAGAGTTATAGTTGATGATACTATAACCTCGCACGTATAAAGTTATAGCTTGAAGTGCTATAACTTCACTAAAGTTGAGTGGAAGTTATAGCTGAAGGTACTATAACTTTGATGAAGTTAAGTGAAGGTTATGGTTGATGATACTATAACCTGGTAAGCTTAACCAAAGTTATAGGTGGTGTAGTATAACTCTGCTGGAGTTAAGGGAAGGTTATGGTTGATGATACTATAACCTGACAAGCTTAACCAAAGTTATAGCTGAAGTTACTATAACTTCACTAAAGTTTAAGTGAAGGTTATAGTTGGTGGTATTATAACATTCGATGTTATATGCTTTTGTGTTTGGTGTTATGGTAACTCGAACTATAACATGACCTTTGAGGTGTAATGTTATAGGTCAAGATACTATAACCTTAGTCATCTGTGCTTGTTTATGTGTAGTGTTATAGTCAGTTGGACTATAACGCTATGTTTTCATATCGTCTTGGTTATTCTTATTCCTGTATTGTTGGACAGTCGGTCATACTGTTCTGGAGTTGAGTCGTGACGTTGTTCACGCATTGTTGGACAGTCAGTTATACTGTTCCTACGTTGAGTCGTGACGTTGTTCACGCATTTAATTGTGCAGTCAGTTATACTGTGCATTTGTTTGTTGCTGTTTGAATAGATGATGGTAGTATCAGTTATATACTATTCGGAATGAACAAACGCTACCATTCGGGGGTTTATTTTGGTCTATGTTCGAGGGGGTATCAGAGGCAGTGGTTATACGCTCTGGTCCTCGAGTGTCGTTCGATGTACAGTTAATGCATCGAGAGTCTGGCCAGGTCTTAGACACATAGGCAGTGGTTATACGCTATACATAGTACCGTGGAGGCAGTGGTTATACGCTCCAAACCGATGGAGGCAGTGGTTATACGCTCCGTCAGCTAGAGGCAGTGGTTATACGCTCTGGCAAGTTATAAGCAGTGGTTATACGCTCTAACGGGCGTTAGCTCTATTCGCTATGCTTTGATGCTAGCATTGTGCCTTACGTTGCTGTGGATTGTGTGCTACTTTGGGTCTTGAATGTATTCATTGTCTAGAGGTTGCATTTGGTCTAGGTTTGCAGGATTTCATTCATGTAGGTTGTGGTCCAGTCTCATGGTAAGTTTGGTTGCGTATCATGTTGTATAAATTGCTTCACATGTCTATTATGATTACTATCAGTTGTTATAGATTGTTATTAATTCAGCCTGTTGTAAACATGACTGGGAGAGCATCTAGTTACTCCCGACTGATTGTCGACCCCTCATTCTTAGGTTGAATTTGATGCTGCTTGTCTGAAGGTTGGGCTAGAGAGACTTGTGGCGAGAAGAATAATTTATTTAGAAATTTATTTAAGTTAAGAATTATTAATAATGTATTAGTTTAGTTTTGGATTTGAGTATCGATCCGGATTGGTCAGGTGTTTCCGCCACCTTGACCCTATTCATCTTTGTACTTTGATGAATTATTTATTATTAAGTTATTTCCTTTGTTTTAAAAAATCCGGGTTGTTACAGTTGGTATCAGAGCGAACACGCTCCCAACTCTCGCTTAGTAAATGACTAAATTAAAATGGCTTAGTTAAATTGAGTGAGAGTAAATGGGGTAGAAACCAATAAGGACCTTTTATGTACTTTGATGTTTGATTTTATCTTTGTTTCATATGTAATTGTATGATTAAGGAATGTGTAGAGTGTGTGTAATATGTAATTATTGAATTTTCTTGGTTGCTTGATCTTAAGTTAAACTTGTTACTGATTTTAACGTTATCACTTGCTTTCATGTTTAGTCTTATTTACATATTCAATTCGCTTGTGATATAGTAGTATGTAAAAGATAAGACTAAGATATTGTCCCTTACGTACTTAAGAATTATATTATAAAGTTAGTTCATGTGAGCCACTTGAGGATAAGTAGTCAGCTTGTAAAGGTTGGAGATATTGTTTTGGAAGTGTTATCGTATTCCTTATTTAATGATTTAACTTAAGAGTTTATCATGGTTAATGATGTGAAGGATATAAGTTATTATTGATGTTCAAGGTGCATAGTATGGTTGTATCATATTGTAGAATGGAACTTATAGTTTGGGTAATGTCTTATCATGTCGTGGATTTAAAATCTTTGAGGAACTAGATTCGTGTGATTTATAGTGAACTCGTTTGAGGTTTAAGTTGGTAAGGAAAATCTTGTAGTTTGTTTATGGTGTTTGTTAAAGGTTATCCTTTTTGTTGGGAGTCCTATTCCCTTCACCTTGTTCGATGGAGGTAGGTTGTTGATAATGGAGTACTATGGAATGTCTGCCGTTAATTTTGAGGATCTAGTTAGTGAGTATATAAGCATTTTATGTGAAAGTCAACCATTTCGTATTGATTTGGGATTTCATTGAATATTTTACTTAAGGAATTGTTTGAGCAATTTATATTGGAATTATTGGAATATATTTAATCTTATTATAGTAGTTCATGATCTTGTGGATATTGTCGTAAAACTTTATAGCTGAAGCTTATGCGAGGAGTTATAAGGTTTTGAGTAATTAAGTGATGCAATATATTTAGATTACTTCTCATATGAAGTTGTGGAATATCAATGATTATGGTCGTTGTGGAATTTGTATTGAGATGTTGAAAGGTATAAAGTTAATTGAGGGTTAGAATATAATGGAAGGAGATTGAGTGGAAATTTTGTTAGATTGGAGTGATGTAAGCCTTTTGGGAGTTGGCGAGTTGTGGATTATGTAAATGATGTCCTAATTAAGGAATAAGAGTTTGACTTTGACAGGAAGCTTTGTAGGAATTAGAGTGCGCAGCGAGTGCCGTAGTTGAGGGTTTTCTTTGTAGCTACTTGTTGCCCTTTTATTTGGCTTTCTTTTATAAAATTCAAGTTTCGAGGACGAAACTTCTTTTTAGGGGGTTGGATTGTAACACCCCGTGTTTCTATAATAAATTTTATCCGGAAATTTATTTATCAAAATAATTATTTTGCGAGTTTAATTATTTAATGCGTATTTAACGTTTACGATCTCTTTTTTGTTATTTTCCGTTTTTACCTAATTTGGATGGGTTAAAATGTCCACGCACGATTTTACTATTTTAATTTATTAGCTACTTCTCCTATATAAACTCTTTGAGCGTTTTAATTATTCTAAACCTAATTTGTCATTGGATTATCCATCTTGTGAGCTAATGGGCCAAAAGCCCACTTATTAATCATCTATAAAAGAAACCCTAAGCAAGCAACTGCTCAATCTAATTCTTTTGTGCATTAACTCCGTGCGCCGTCATTGTGTCTTTCCCTCTCTATGTTTATCTTCTCCCTTTGACTCAATTGTTATGCAAATTTCTTCTTACAAATCAAATATAAATTATATATTTACAATCTTGGCTCTTACCTCTACAATATATTATATTCATATTATTTTTAAGGGACTCGATTGTATGGAGTTTAGACCTACCTTTTAGGGTTTATATATTTGATGGGTAAATAAGAATAATTAGAAGAAGATGTCTTTCTTTTGGACGATTTTGGAGGAGGATTCGTGTAGGACTTTATTAATGGCGTTTTTATGAAGATGAAGATTATTTTGCGGTCTTTATTGCGTAATAAAGGTAACTAGCTGTTTTCCTTTAATTATGTTTATAGAAAGTGAATTATTAACATGATATAATAATTGATTGTATGATTAATTGTTGTGTGGTTATTTATGCTTATGATTTACATGTTTAATTGCATTTAATATTTATGTTGTTATTTTATTTTCAATTAATTGTTTGGTGCGCGAACTAGGGTTCAAATCGAGAACCCTAACGTCGTTTTGGAGGCGCGGCCCCTAGGGTTGGCCGTGGCCTAGGGTTTTGGCTTCTCCTTGTGGGAGAGGCTAGGGTTTGCTTATGTTGAGAAATTAGGATTTGGTTTACATCATTGAGGTTATAGCTGAAGTTGCTATAACTTTGTATGTAAGTTACCCTAATTATACCTATTTGAGTTATAACTTTGAAAGTGACGTTATGGTGCGGTGTACTATAACAGGACTCGTTGTGGTGACATGGCGGTTTGTACCGTGGAGTCGACCCCTCGGTGATGGTGTTATAGAGGACTAACCCGTGACGAAAGAGAGTTATAGTTGATGATACTATAACCTCGCACGTATAAAGTTATAGCTTGAAGTGCTATAACTTCACTAAAGTTGAGTGGAAGTTATAGCTGAAGGTACTATAACTTTGATGAAGTTAAGTGAAGGTTATGGTTGATGATACTATAACCTGGTAAGCTTAACCAAAGTTATAGGTGGTGTAGTATAACTCTGCTGGAGTTAAGGGAAGGTTATGGTTGATGATACTATAACCTGACAAGCTTAACCAAAGTTATAGCTGAAGTTACTATAATTTCACTAAAGTTTAAGTGAAGGTTATAGTTGGTGGTATTATAACATTCGATGTTATATGCTTTTGTGTTTGGTGTTATGGTAATTCGAACTATAACATGACCTTTGAGGTGTAATGTTATAGGTCAAGATACTATAACCTTAGTCATCTGTGCTTGTTTATGTGTAGTGTTATAGTCAGTTGGACTATAACGCTATGTTTTCATATCGTCTTGGTTATTCTTATTCCTGTATTGTTGGACAGTCGGTCATACTGTTCTGGAGTTGAGTCGTGACGTTGTTCACGCATTGTTGGACAGTCAGTTATACTGTTCCTACGTTGAGTCGTGACGTTGTTCACGCATTTGTTTGTGCAGTCAGTTATACTGTGCATTTGTTTGTTGCTGGTTGAATAGATGACGGTAGTATCAGTTATATACTATTCGGAATGAACAAACGCTACCCTTCGGGGGTTTATTTTGGTCTATGTTCGAGGGGGTATCAGAGGCAGTGGTTATACGCTCTGGTCCTCGAGTGTCGTTCGATGTACAGTTAATGCATCGAGAGTCTGGCCAGGTCTTAGACACATAGGCAGTGGTTATACGCTATACATAGTACCGTGGAGGCAGTGGTTATACGCTCCACACCGATGGAGGCAGTGGTTATACGCTCCGTCAGCTAGAGGCAGTGGTTATACGCTCTGGCAAGTTAGAGGCAGTGGTTATACGCTCTAACGGGCGTTCGCTCTATTCGCTATGCTTTGATGCTAGCATTGTGCCTTACGTTGCTGTGGATCGTGTGCTACTTTGGGTCTTGAATGTATTCATTGTCTAGAGGTTGCATTTGGTCTAGGTTTGCAGGATTTCATTCATGTAGGTTGTGGTCCAGTCTCATGGTAAGTTTGGTTGCGTATCATGTTGTATAAATTGCTTCACATGTCTATTATGATTACTATCAGTTGTTATAGATTGTTATTAATTCAGCCTGTTGTAAACATGACTGGGAGAGCATCTAGTTACTCCCGACTGATTGTCGACCCCTTATCTCAGGTTGAATTTGATGCTGCTTGTCTGGAGGTTGGGCTAGAGAGACTTGTGGCGAGAAGAATAATTTATTTAGAAATTTATTTAAGTTAAGAATTAGTAGTAATGGATTAGTTTAGTTTTGGATTTGAGTATCGACCCGGAGTGGTTAGGTGTTTCCGCCACCTTGACCCTATTCATCTTTGTACTTTGATGGATTATTTATTATTAAGTTATTTCATTTGTTTTAAAAAATCCGGGTTGTTACATTAGCTCAAATACTTTAAATTATATTACAATTAAGTTTTAGCTCGTATTCTTTTCTTAATAGCTGAGTTACTTTGTAGTGAAGCTCTTAATGTTTTAATCTTTTATCGACAAATATATCATCAAAATTTAATGTGTACTTGATATGATTCCAGGCATTGTTGATGCATCTATCTATGTTGAAGCTGAAGAATCAGAATTGATTGGTCTTAAGTTGATACAGAGTTAGATGTTGATCATGCTTATCTTAGATACTCATTTGTAAAGTGTTTTGGTGTGAGATGTTCTAATATGCGGAAAACTAACAAAGGTGATGTTATTGGGAGAGAGTTTTGTTTTTTTTTAAAGAGGGTAGTAAATCTGATAAGGGAGTTTTGGGTAAAAAATATACAAAGTTAGATCGGAGGGCTGGCTGTAAGGCAATGGAGTATTTTAAAATCATGATGGTAAATATGAGTGTGTACGACATGATATGATTCATCATCATGCGTTTTTCCATCTGAATGAAGTTCATCATTTAAGATGTCATAGGAAAGTCGATTCCTGCTCACTTAAATACCTTATGCTTCTACAAAGTAGTGGTATTCGTTTAGCTGATGGCATTAGGTCATTGGAAAAAGGAGGCAGGGGGTTCTGCTATTGTTGGTTTTGAATATGGTGATGCTGGGACTGCTGTAAAAAAATGCAATGAAAAAGAAGTTTGATGTTCTCGATTGTAATACTCTTATAAATATTTTGAGGCAGAGGTCGTAAGTGAAGAGGATTTTTATTACGATTTTAAGTTGGAAGAGGATAATTCGTTAGTAAGTGTTTTTTTTCAGGGACAAGACTATGAGGCAGGATTATGAAGTTTTTTATGAGATTCTTGGAAATGACGGAACATATCGTACAAATAA
The DNA here is from genome assembly GCA_022085475.1 of Heliosperma pusillum. Lineage (NCBI taxonomy): Eukaryota > Viridiplantae > Streptophyta > Magnoliopsida > Caryophyllales > Caryophyllaceae > Heliosperma > Heliosperma pusillum. The sequence continues at coordinate 14,473 of JAIUZE010048317.1, forward strand.
GTACGATATGATTTGTGCACCATTTGTCGGGGTTAACAATCATACACGAATTTGTATGTTCGACATAGGGTTTATGTCAAATGAGCGCACTTAGTCTTTTCAGTGGTTATACGCTACTTTCTTGAAGTCAATGAGTGATATTCAACCCAAAACTATTGTGACGGATCTATGTCAAGCAATGTCAACTGCTATTGCCAAATGTTTTCCACAATCAAAGCATAGACTATGCGTCTGGCATTTGTTCAAGAATTCGGTTGCTCATCTTGGAAATTTAAAAGACAACCTTGGTTTTAACAACTTGTTCAGTCGTATATTTACAAGATGTCATACTGATGAAGAATTGAATCATTGTTGGAACAGGTAAGACATCACTAGTTTGTGTAATAGCTTGTAATGTTTGACTAAGATGACGAATTGTCTTATTTCTAAAAAGTTGTAGTATCTTTTTTATGAATTAGCTCATTTTCTCTATACATTAACTCGAGTTGGTTTATCAACAACTCGACTTCTTACTTTTCTAGATTAGTATTAGTATGTTTGATAGCTTTTTTTGGTTTAAATACTAACTTGTTTAGTGTTATCTCTTTCTTTTTTTCTAGAATGGTTAGGAAATGAGTATTACTTCACGAGTCTGTATCATAGCTTACATTGTTTGAATACTAAAATAAGTTATTTTATTTCTGAAAAATTTCAGTTTATTTTGTGAATTAGCTCATTTTCTCTGTACATTAACTCAAGTAGTTTAATTAATAGCTCGACTTCTTACTTTTGTAGTTCACCTTGTTTAATAGTTTTTATTTTAAATACTAGTTTTACCCACAGCTCGACTTCTTACTTATCTTGCTCAACTTGTTTAATAGCGTTTTTTTTAAATACTAACTTGTTTAATGTTGTCTTTTTTCTTTCCAGAATGATTAACGAATACAATTGTGGTAATCATCAATGGCTCCATAGACTTTACGATTTGAGGAAAAAGTGGTGTTGTGCATATGAGAAAGATTATTTCTCGGCGGGCGTGTTATCCTCGCAAAGGCGTCAGTCAACAAATAATTCTCTTTGCAAGCGGGTTAGTAAGACAACAACACTCTGTGATTTTTATGAGATATTTGGTACTGTTGTTAGTGATTGGAGGAGTGATGAACGTAAGGAAAATAGTCTTTGTTAGGAAGGGGTACCTGAGGTTGTTATCTCATGCTCCTTACTTGACTTTGCTGCTAAGAATTATACTATAGGTGCTTTTAAGCGCTTGAGAAAGAGTTTACGAAAGGCATGTCTTATAAACATAAATTACAAACAAGCTTTCAGAACACACTTTCCTATTACGTCTATACTGAACGTAATGACGAGTTTGGCCATGTGGTAACATTTGATTCATCATCAAACTATGCCTGTTGCACTAGTAAGAGGTTTGAAGAGAGTGGGTTTTTATGTCTTCATATTCTAATAATCTATCATTGTCATTATGTTGATGAGATACCTAATGTCTACGTCCTTAAGCGTTAGACAAAAGATGCAAAGCCAAAAGATGATGTCGTTGAGAGATCAAAAGGGAATATTGCAGGACCTGTGCGGAGATTGGATACATCGCCATTTTCAAAAGCTTATTATAGCTAGCAGTAACAATGAGATCACAAGGGGTATTGTTAATGATTGCTTTGAGAAGGAAAAAACTGAGATTGAGGCTGTAATAACTGTGATTTATGCAAGGTTTAAGAGGTCGTTGTCGATCGACATAGGCTAGAGGTCGATCGACAGAGGGGTACAAGAGCGGATTGTGGAGTGTCTGTGTTAATTGTCTAAGGTCGATCGACTTTTGGCTTTGGTGTCGATCGACATGGGCTAGAGGTCGATCGACTGGTGTTAGGGGTCGATCGACAATGGTGTTGGTCGATCGACTTAGTTGGGCGAAGCGATTGGCTGGGTCGAATTACCCTGTCGATCGACTTTTGGGAGGTTGGTCGATCGACAGGGTGTGTTGGTCGATCTTGGTCGATCGACCAAGACTAACGGGTGGGAGTTTGGTTCATCTGGGTACTTTCCTAATTTCAATTAACTTTGTTTTATGTTATTTAAATTACCTAATACTATAAATATCTTTCTTCCACCTACTTTAAAACACTTTTACTTATATTTACAAAACCTTAAGGAGATCTAGAAAGAGGAAGGAGAAGGAGATTATTGTTCATCTTTTGAGATGCTTGTTCTAATAATCTTCAACACTTTCATCTTGTCCTTATAAGCTGACTTTATTATAATCTTTCTATCATCATGTTTATCATTTATCTCTCATTGAATATTAAACTAGTCTTAATTAATAAACACTAGACTTGGGAATTGGGAAATTTGGTGTGATTGTTTAAAGGAGTGATTTAGAATGTTCTAGTTATTGAATATATGTTATATGTGTTGTGTAGATGGAGAATTCGTAGTGGAATATTATTAATCTCTCGCGTGTGACGGGATATCCATTGCTATCAGGTAGGGATCTATCATACTCACTAAGTAATATTATGTTATGTTTAATTGTGTGATTGAATTGAGACTGAGATGCGATGATTGTTGAATGTGAAATATGATGAGAATGACGTATTATCAATGTTACATATGATTTGGTGAGATTGACATGTGTGAGATTGTCTTGTTGTTATTGCTTTGTGATGAGAAATACCGATATGCGGATCGAGGAGGAAGTTGCCGCCAAGGGGGAAATTATATTTGCATTGTTGTTATAAATACCGATCGGTGGATCGAGGATGAAGTAGGTGTTAATAGGGAATGATCATGATGTCGACTTGCGAGTGGAGGAGGGTGTAGGCGTCGGGTATGATCTTACATCTTGAATCTTGTATTGTTTATTGTGTTATGTTATAGTGTATGATATTTTCCTACCCAACCTTTGGTTGACATGTGTGATTTTTGTGTTTCAAATTATATTTCAACTCTGTGATGAACCAATTGATATTTTCGGCAATTGGGGAGCAGTGAGACAATCATGTAGTGCTTGTTAGCTTTGGATGATGTTGTGGGATGCGGGACGAGACGAGTTAGGGAGTTGGACTATTTAGTTATTATCATTAGAACTATCATTTAAATTAGTAGACTTCCGCTTATTTATTATTACAAGTACTTTGAGTTAATAATGGTTTGAGATGTAATACTTTTAATTCAGGATTTGAGACAGTTTGAGACAATGTAATGATTTTTAATTAAATTACCTTCTCTTGTTAATAATTATGAATGTCTTGCTAAAGGCTGTTGGTTAAATATGGGTATTACAAAGTGGTATCTGAGAGAACGATCCTAGGGCATTAACCAATGAACATAATGAATCTAGGGTGTGTCTAAATAAAATGAACCCTGGGTGGGAACTATTAGGAGCCCCACTTAGTACAGTTAGGGAGACGTCCTTAATATGCACCATGGCCCTCTCGGTTCTGAACCAGTAGATGTGGGTAGTGTAAAGAGAGAAGTAGCTAGAGTGTGATGCTATGTAAACCTCGTGTGTTACAAGCTTATGGGTTCTTGAGAAATTCTGAATTGACATGAGATTGAGATGAGAATTTGTGAATTAAATATGATCTTATGAGACATGGAGATGATGGTGGAAGAGATAGTTGTGGAAATTTTTTTCATGGATATCTGAAATTTGATGTGAACTATAATGTTATTGAGATGCGAAGTTAGGATAGAATTGTTATGAGTAACATGAGTTTTGACAAGAAAGAATGAAATGACAGAGACATGTGATAACCTTGTGTGTTAATGTTATGTGTTTGAATATAATCATGGTAAAGAAGGATTAAAGATGAGAAGAATATTAGTGACAAGAAAAGTAAAGTATTATGAGAAGATTTGATGTGTGCATTTGTATGATGTTGGAATGATGATTTAGTGATGAGTTTTGTTTATAGGACGAATTGAGCCCGAAGTCACCTAGTCTCGAACGGGTAATTTCCCATACTCGTTCGAGAGGTTTGTTGTTTTGCAGCATTGGGTCCAATGACTCTTAGAGTGATCATGTTAATTATTCTAAGCATTATGCTTATATCTTTCTTCTTATTCCTTGAAGATAAATGGCAAAGAAAAGTGGAACATCATCTTCAGCTGCTTACATGACAGTATAGGAGATTGAGAGGTTGGTGGAGATGAATGCCGCAATAACCGCAGCATTACAAAACACCAATAAACCAAAGGAGACACTGGTGGATGCTGCAACCATGAACACCGCAATAGCACGACATCGGCCCACGAAGTATGAAGGGGTTGGTGTGTCGTCACTACTAGATGACTGGAAAAGAGAATTTGATAACATCTTTGAGGCAATTCAATGCCCACTTGGACTAAAGGTGGACCAGGCGGCCTTTTATTTAAAAGGAAAGGCGGGGTTGTGGTGGAGCCATAACAAGGAAAAAAATCAGAGAATACTACAGGGAGGTTGAGCAGAGTGAGACAATGGATTGGGATGGATTTAAGGTAATTATGAGGAATGAATTTGTGCCCGAGCATATTCGCAATAGCATGCGGGAAAATTTTGACCTATTCAAGATGACAGAAGACATGACCTTAGAGAAGTATCACAACCAGTTCATGGAATTGTCTACTTATGCATCGGACCTCAAGCTGAGTGACGAGAATCGAGCGGTACGATTCGAAAAGGGACTGATCGTGCACATAATAAAGAGATTGCTAGCCTCGGCACTGCAGGAAACACGAGATGTGAGGGACTCCTATTTAAGAGCTGGTCATGCTGAAAGACTGGCTCAAATGACTAAGAATGCTAAGAAGGCTATGGGTGATAAGAGAAAGGCAGAAATTGTAAGTGAGGGGACTAGAGGTAGTAAGAAGCTAACCTATAATCATTTCAAAGTATATTCTACCGGGGATCAAGATTTGGTGGGGGAGTAAGCAAGGGAGGCAACCAAGGACGAGGATGGACGGGGATTAATTCGTGGAGATGTTACAATTAAGACAAGGTGGGACATCGTGCGTTTGAGTGTAGACTTCCACCTAGGGGTGGAAATGGTGGTGGAAGCCATAGGTACTTCTGAACCCCAGCGCCAAGCTCAGGAGGAGGTAGTCAATCCTCGGGATCTTGGAGTAACCAGAGAAGCAATAATAATGGAGGTAACTTCAACAACTACTAAAGGAACAACAACATCAATTACAACAATGGTGGAGGGTCCTATCAGAGACAAAACAATGGTGGAAATACCAGCAATAGTGTGAAGCCAACTGCATCTGCCAGCACAGTCTAAGGAGGACAGAAATCTAGTGGGAAGCTCTTTATGATGGACAAGCAAACTGCTGAGGAGGAGCCTCATGAAAGTTCATAGACCCTAATTAGACTCCTCTAATTAGTTACTAAATTACTTGTTAATTTAGTGTTTAATAAAGATCTATGTAACATGCATGCAAATTAAAATGCATAATAAAAATAAGAAGAAATTTCCTTACATTGAGAAATTTCAGTTTATATGGGCACAACAAGAAACACCTTTCTTGTTGATCTTGAGCTAGAAAGAAATAGATGATCCTCCTTGTAATCTTCAAGTTAGAAGATCTCCTTCAAGATGCACCCAAGAGAAAACCCAAACTAATCACTTAGTTTTTGACTAGAAAACACAAGTGATAATATGAACTAATATTAGATTTATTACTACTCTAGTAATAGGAAAAATATTAGTGTTTGAGAGTTTTTTTAGAGAGATGAGGATTTTAGAGTGATAAGCATGCAAAATAAGAATGAACTAGTGCACTAAATGAACAACAATTTTGTCCATATAAAGGACACATGGTCCGGCCAAGGAGAGCCTTAGTGGCCTCTTATTTTGCTTAAAATAATCTCATGCAAACTAGTTGAGTGTAGGAATGAATAAGAACATGATCATGTGTCATAAACATGACATGATCACATGTTGTAGTGTGATACAAGAAACAACAACCATCATGTTATTCCACTACATGATTTCGGCCCCCACTAGTGTCATGTGGTCCATTTTGATTTTTAATATTTGTCCCACAAATACTTATAATCATATGCTTAATTATCTTGTATAATTAAGGGTTAATTTGATCATATAACAATTACATGACTCAAATTAATAAATAATATACACTTAACTTTTAAGTGATATTTTATCATTATATCAATATATAATGGGTCCCACAATGCCTAGTTAGTTTATTTTACAACTCCTTGTAAATATAATTAACTAATCAACTCTACCTCAAAGTATATGCATAACCTCAACTAATTTAATGAATTAACTATTAATCATTAAATTAAATCTTATTTAATCGTATTAAAATAAGACGTAAAATTTATTCAGTAAATTATCGTATAATTGACTAATAAACTTATCCGGAATGAGTTCGTAACTCATTTTCCAATAATTAACTCTCGTAACTAAACATATATCAAATATATATGTAAAGTACTAATTAATATGTATCGTATACAAATAATTAGATTTCTGTTTGGGTCTCATCCTATAGGTGTGACCGAAAGGGGTCAGTTGATTACCGCCGTCATACGACAATAACGATCAGACGTCAAACTCTAGTCAGCTGATCGTTATCGATTTACGTTAATCAACTGACGTGGAGTATCAAAATACTAGTCATCCCACTAATATTCCAAAATGAGATTTATAATATAAATGCACTATTGTGGAGGACACTTGCTCCAACACCTCATGTTGTGTTGGGTACTTTCCTAGTTCATTCCAAACATTCTTATGTGTTGTTTGATTCGGGGGCTAGTCACTCTTTTATATCAAGTTATCATGCCAAAACCTTAGGATTGAATGTTTATGAAACCATTAGAGATGAAGTAGTAATACCATCTGGGGAGTCAATACCATGTACTAAATTGTATAGAGATGTGTCATTAATAGTCGGGAGGTAAACTTTCCAGTGAAATTATTTGACTTTCCTTTGGAGGGGTTTGAGGTTATTTTGGGCATGGATTGGTTGGGTAGACATCGAGCTAGAATAGATTGCTTTTAGAAGAAGGTGTCTTTAAAGGGGCTTAAGGGAATGAGAGTGTCTTACAAGGGGTTTATGGTGAGGCCTAAAATTAAGTTGATTACCTCGATCACTTTGAAATCTTATTTGAGGAAAGGTGGGGAGTTGATTTTATGCCATGTAAGGGATACCCGAGGAGAAGAGTTGAGTGCTAGGGATATTGCTGTGGTGAGTGAATTTCAGGTGGTGTTTCCCGATGACATTCCTGGATTACTGATGAGTCCATTTTATATATAGTTTAACTCCCTATTTTAGCTCGGTTTATTTGATTATTGCACTTCTATTAATGTGTTTATGAGCTAATTCCGTGTTCTAGGTGTTTTTATTGCATTTTGTAGGAAATGAAGCATTCGCTAGCTTGGTCCCGTCAAATTAGCATTCATCCAAGTTCACTAGGCTAATAAGAGCAAGTCTTGATCATGCAAAGGTGTTCCAAGAAGCATAGGGGCGTTTCGGGAAAAAATTGGAAATCCCGAGCATCAAGAAACCAACTTTGGTTGGTGAAAATAAAGAAATGAAGTCCAAGTAAAAGCCCAAGATAAGAGCTTGCATTGGATGCCAAATGACTCCTACGATGCCTTAGACGGACTCATGAATATGCAAGCATTGGATTCCGCATCACCATAAACCAAGATGTTAAGACGGAATTAAGACAAAAACCCGGATACCCAAGGTCCCGATCGGGGTTTGACTCCCTAGGTGTTTACGTTATGCTCCTATTTTATTATAAATAAGAGCCTTAATCCGTCATTAGGGGAACATCTTGGACATCATTCTACACTCTAAAAACACTCTTTTACATAATATCATTAGTCATTAGATTAAGTTTAGAATAGTTTAGTTTCCATTAGTTGTTACAAATAATTCCTTTAAGTATTTCAATTTATATTACAAGTTCATTTGCAAGTTATTTAGTTCCATTGTGTTCTTAAATTCCAAGTTTTATTTCCTTTGTTGAGGTAATTCTATTTCTTGTATTGTTTTGTTATTTCCTTTGTCATTTCCATTATTAGTTAGTTATCATGTTTACTTTATCATTTGTTATTAGATTAGTTATCATTATGCAAGAGTATTTACTTTGTCTAGGGAATTAGGGAAACCATGCATAAATAATATTTTTAATTGTTGAAATGAGATGTTATGATATCAAATAGTTGTTTCTATCACATGCTTGCATTGTATTGTTAGTCTTTGATTATTGATCACAATCCTTGATTAAATTCGTTAATTCTTTCTATAAGTCAAGAGGCACGGAATTGAATTAGACTAAGCATGTGTTAGTAGATCGACCTAGCCAAAGCGAGAGTTCTTTAGCAACCGATCTATGGTTGACACTAATATCGAGAGGTGGGTGTCTTTAGCCTAAACAATTATCGTTCTTATCAATTTCCTAGTTTGACTTGAGCATTTATATAATTTGCATGTGTGACCCGAACTCCCTAGAGTCTTCCTTTATTATTATTGTTGTTTCATAAACCCAACCAAACCAATCGATAACCGACTTTGATAGAATTCACCCCATAACAACCTGTATAGCAACTCCCGTCTCCTTGTGTTCGACCCCTATTACTACATTCATTTGTGTCTAGGGTATTTATCTTTGATTAGGTGTGCGATAGCCTATCAATTACCACCTAGATGAGAGATAGATTGTAGTGTTGAGTTGAGTTGAAACCTGAAACGAGACCCATTTCTAAGGCCTCGTATTGCATGGGACCCAAGGAACTGGAGGAATTAAAGAAACAGTTGGAGGAGTTGCTAGACAAGGGGTATATCAGGCCTAGTGTTTCTCCATGGGGAGCACCTGTGTTGTTTGTTAAGAAGGACGGAAGTTTGAGGTTGTGTATTGATAATAGAGAGCTGAATAATATGACCATAAAGAATAGATACCTCCTACCGCGTATTGATGATTTATTTGACCAGCTTAGTGGAGCGGGTGTATTTTCTAAGATTGATTTGAGGTCGGTATACCACCAACTGAGGATAAAGGATGGGGAAATATCTAAAACCGCTTTTAGGACACGATATGGGCACTATGAGTTTGTTGTTATGCCGTTTGGATTAACTAATGCACCGACAGTGTTTATGAATCAAATGAACCAAGTATTTAGCCCCTATTTAGATAAGTTCATTGTAGTCTTTATCGATGATATTTTGGTATATTCCAAAACGAGGGAGGAGCATGAGAAGCATTTGGGGATTGTATTGCAAACCTTAAGGGAGAACGAGTTATATGCTAAGCTGTGTAAATGTGAATTTTGGCTGGAGAAGGTGGCATTTTTAGGTCATGTGGTATCTAAGGAAGGAGTGTCTGTGGATCCAAGTAAGATAGAAGTCGTGTCAAACTGGGAAAGGCCGAAAAATGTAGCGGAGGTGAGAAGTTTTCTAGGTTTGGCTGGTTATTATCGAAGGTTTGTCAAAGATTTTTCCAAGATAGCGAGGCCTATGACAAGTCTGATGAGAAAGAAGAATTGGTTTAAATGGGATGAGAGTTGTGAGAAGTTATTATAAATCTTAAAGGAACGTCTAACAACACTCAAGTCTTAGCATTACCCAGTGGGAGTGATAATTTCGAGGTATACACTAATGCATCCAAGAATGGGTTGGGATGCGTGTTAATGCAAGATGGTAGGGTTATAGCTTATGCTTCGCGAAAATTGAAACCATATGAGGAGAACTACCCAACCCACGATCTGGAATTAGGGGCGGTGGTGTTTGCACTAAAACTATGGAGGCATTACCTGTATGGGGCGACATTTAAGGTATTTTCGGACCACAAAAGACTGAGATATATCTATACTCGGAAGGAATTAAATATGAGGCAGAGAAGCTGGTTAGAATTGATAGGAGATTACGATATGGAGATTGTGTATCATGAGGGAAAAGCCAATGTGGTAGCAGATGCGCTAAGTAGGAAGACAGTGCATTCGTTGAGTTTGGCTTTTTCAATAATCAGGTTTCGAGATGAGGTAGAGAAAATGGGGATTCATGTTATTACTAAGGGAGGTGTGCTTGGTGATTTGACCTTAGAACCCGGATTGTATGATGAGATTCGAGAATTCCAGTTAATAGACCCCAAGATAGTGCTATTGAGGGAAAGTGTTGCGAAGGGAGAGGTGAGTAGATTTTTGATTCATGGTGATGGGAGTGTAAGATTTAATGGTAGATGGTGTGTACTTGAGAATGAGGAGCTGAGAAGGAAGATCCTTACGGAGGCACATTGTACTCCATACTATGTGCATCTAGGAGAGGATAAATCTTACAAAGATATGAAGAAAACGTTTTGGTGGCCTGGGATGAAGAAGGGTGTGGCGGAATTTGTTTCTAAATGTCTTACCTGTTAAAAGGTGAAAGGGGAGCATAAGAGCCCACAAGGGAAAGTACAATCTTTGGATGTACCTGAATGGAAATGGGAATCCATTTCTATGGATTTCATAGTGGGTTTACCGAGGACACACAAGGGGAATAACATGATTTGGGTGATAGTAGATTGTCTCACAAAGACATCTCATTTCATCCCGATGAAGGATACATAGAGCAAGGCAGAGTTGGCACTAGCTTACCGCAAGAACATCTTGAAATTGCATGGTGTACCGACGAGTATACTATCAGATCGAGATTCGCGTTTCATTTCACGGTTTAGGCAAGAATTACAAGACTCTTGGAGGATATGTTGAGGGCATGTGTTATGAAGTTTGGGGGTTCATGGGAGGAGAGACTGGATTTGATTGAGTTTTCCTACAATAATAGTTACTATGCTAGTATCAGCATGACACCCTTTGAAGCTCTTTACGAGAGGAAGTGTAGAAGTCATGTGTGTTGGGATGATGCGTCGGAAGCTGCTGTATTGGGACCTCAAATGATTCAAGATATGATAGAATAAGTAGAAGTCATTAGACAAAAGATGAGGGCGGCTCAAGATCGTTTAAAGAGTTATGCGGACTTAAGGCAAAGTGATATTGAATTCTTGGTGGGTGATAAGGTGTTACTTAAAGTGTTACCTATGCGGGGTGTAATGCGATTCGGGAAGAAGGGAAAGTTGAGACAGAAGTATATAGGACCGTATGAGATCTTGGATAGGATTGGAGAGGTGGCCTATCGTTTGGCACTTCCTCCAGCTCTTGACAAGGTTCATAATGTGTTCCATGTCTCACAACTACAAAATTATGTGACTAATCCTACTCATATCATTGAACCTGAGACGGCATAGTTAGATGAGTCCTTGAATTATGTAGAAGTAGCAAAGGAGATGCTTGATAAATAGGTTCAAAAGACTCGTAATGGTAAAACAGTTTTGGTAAAGGTGTTGTGGTCCAATCACAATGTAGAGGAGGCAACTTGGGAGCCTGAGGTTATGATGAGGGAGCGGTACCCTCATTTATTCATTCAGGTATGACTTAGGTTCCGAGGACGTAACCTTGATTTTAGGGGGGTAGGAGGTGATATTAGACCATTAGACCATTATCATTGTTATGCTTGTTGTTTATTATCGCTAATATGTGTGTTGAATGGTTATAATAATTGGTTAGTTAGCTTTGTTATAATAATTGGTTAGTTAGCTTGACTAGTAACGAGACTGGAAATGTGTTGTGGTTGGTTATAATTATTGGAAATGGCGCAATTGGTATTGTTGTAAAATGAGCATAATTATAATAGTACATTCGGTTTTGTCTTTTTCGGTGTGTGTAGGTGAACTTCAGGGACAAAGTTCTTTTAAGAGGGGAAGATTGTAATACCTGTGATTTATGCAAGGTTTAAGGGGTCGTTGTCGATCGACATAGGCTAGAGGTCGATCAACATAGGGGTATTAGAGCGGATTGTGGAGTGTCTGTGTCGATTGTCTAAGGTCGATCGACTTTTAGCTTAGGTGTCGATCGACATGGGCTAGAGGTCGATCGACTGGTGTTAGGGTTCGATCAACAATGGTGTTAGTCGATCGACTTAGTTGGGCGAAGCGATTGGCTGGGTTGAATGACCATGCCGATCGACTTTGGGGAGGTTGGTCGATCGACAGGGTGTGTTGGTCGATCTTGGTCGATCGACCAAGACTGACGGGTGAGAGTTTGGTTTGTTTTGGGACTTTCCTAATTTTAATTAAACTTTGTTTATTTTATTTAAAATACCTAAAACTATAAATATCTTTCTTCCACCTACTTTAAAACACTTTTACTTATATTTACAAAACCTTAAGGAGATCTAGAAAGAGGAAGGAGAAGGAGATTATTGTTCATCTTTTGAGAAGCTTGTTCTAATAATCTTCAACACTTTCATCTTGTCCGTATAAGTTGACTTTATTATAATCTTTCTATCATCCTGTTTATATTTTATTTCTCATTGAATGTTAGACTAGTCTTAATTAATAAACCCTAGACTTGAGAATTTGGGAATTTAGTGTAATTGTTTAAAGGAGTGATTTGGAATGTGCTAGTTATTGAATATTTGTTATATGTGTTGTGTAGACGGAGAGTTCGCAGTGGAATATTATTAATCTCTCGCGTGTGACGGAATATCCATTGCTATCAGGTAGGGATCTATCTTACTCACCAAGTAATATTATGTTATGTTTAATTGTGTGATTGAATTGAGATTGAGATGCGATGATTGTTGAATGTGAAATATGATGAGAATGATTTATTGTCAATGTTACATATGATTTGATGAGATTGACATGTGTGAGATTGCCTTATTGTTATTGCTTTGTGGTGAGAAATACCGATATGCGGATCGAGGAGGAAGTAGGCGCCAAGGGGGAAATTATATTTGCATTGTTGTTATAAATACCGATCGGTGGATCGAGGAGGAAGTAGGCGTTAAGGGGAATGATCATGATGCCGACTTGCGATTCGAGGAGGGTGTAGGCGTCGGGTATGATCTTGCATCTTGTATCTTGTATTTTTTATTGAGTTATGTTGTAGTGTATGATATTTTCCTACTCAACCTTTGGTTGACATGTGTGAATTATGTGTGTCAAATTATATTTCAACTCTGTGATTAACCAATTGATATTTTCGGCAATTGGGGAGTAGTGAGACAAGCAGGTAATGGTTGTTAGCTTTAGATGATGTTGTGGGATGCGGGAGGAGACGAGACGAGCTAGAGGAGTTGGACTATTTAGTTATTATCATTAGAACTATCATTCAAATTAGTAGACTTCCGCTTATTTATTATTACAAGTACTTTGAGTTAATAATGGCTTAAGATGTAAGACTTTTAAGTCAGGGTTTGAGACAATTTGAGACAATGTAATGATTTTTAATTAAAGCACTAATGCGTGCATTTTATATAGACCTTTTTGGCCATGTTAGCACGCATTTCCATGCTTATTTAGTAGTATTTTACTACAAATGTTCCCCGAATAGTCTACTTTGGTTTGTTTTGTAATATTTGCAGATATGGACCAGAATGACGGGAAACTAGCTATTTTGTAGCTCCTCAAGCATGCATAAGTGAGTCGGAAAGGAATCTTGGTGTCTCGGAATGCATGAAGTCGTGTTGAAGGAATGGAAGAACGAAATCCATGAGCAAAACACTCGTTCGAGGTGTAAAAGCCTTCGATCAACTACTCTATTAATTAGAAGACCTCGATCGAGCGTTGTTCTGCTCGATCGAGCTGCTGGCTTTGGACGCTTACTCGATCGAGCACTATGGTTACTCGATCGAGTGTTCCTGTCTCACACGTTCCTCGATCGAGTACTTTGGGCAGCATATTCTGCTCGATCGAGAGGTTACATGCTAATGGGCTTCGCGAGATAGTGTGTTAAGCAATGGACGCCTTGTAATTTATTATTTTTTTGCTGAAGGTTGGAAAAATGAGAGGGAGGCACATATTTTCTTACCCTAGACTTTATCTTTTTATTTTTATTCTGGATCGGAATTTGAGGACTTCTTCTGACTTTCTTCCTCTTTTAAATTCGGGTATTATTGTTCTTGAATTCAATTATTTATTTCTCTATGGTTTTTTGTTACTTATTTATTATTGTTGTTCTTCTTCTTTCTATTATGCGTAGCTGATTCCTTTGCTAGGATTTAGGGGAACCGTGGCTTAGGTAAGATGAATTGATTAGTAGTCTTTAAATTAGGTTTGGATGCAATCATCGCATTTAATAGCTTTTAATTGTTTGAGTCGACGCATTCAATTGACTGACTTGATACCCCCTTGACCTAGATCGAGAGATTGGAAAAGGAAAGATCAGTGATGAACATTGGGATTATGCTAATGAGGGCGAGAGCTAACTTAGTATATCTTAGGGCGAATAGCGGACCGAAAGGACCTTTTCACTACCCACAAACCTGTTTAGACTTTACTTTGATTTTAATCCTGACCCTAGATGCCATGGGGAACCGACGATCCTAGTTCTTCTCCTATCTGTTATTTCACTCTTTATTTCTCTTCCCCTTTTCTCTTGTAGTGTTAGGAAATCAATTAAACAAAACCCCCAATTCCGATACTTTGACAGACTTAGCAAGTTATAGGATTCCTTCTCTCTGTGGATTCGACACCCGACTGCCTCTACTGCATTTTGTTGAGACCGTTAGGTTTTATCTTTGATAGGGTTGCGACAGCCGTATCAAATTTTGGCGCCGTTGCCGGGGAGACGGTGAACATTTGTAGCTTTCTTTAGTTTGTCTTTGGTCTCAAGGAATTTATTCCTTGAGGCTGTTCTCATATTTGAGTTAGTGCTTAGTATTTGCACGTATAATTCCTACAAGAGGACCATTTGAATCTGTTGCTGCTGTAAATTTTCTGTAGGATGCCTAAGATTGCGAGTCATTCTGAGCCCAGTGCTGAGACTCTACCTAGGTGAACTACTCTCCCTCTTGCTGATGAGGGTACCTTCACAATACATCCGTCTTACTACATTTTAGTGGAGCGGAATCTATTCGGGGGTATGGTAGATGAAGACCCAGCTAGGCATGTAGAGGTATTTATAGACTATTGTTCCGCCATTCCTGTAGTTGCTGGCGTGACGCAAGACAAGGTAAAGGAATTCCTTTTTCCTTTTTCCTTGACTGATGATGCTAAGTATTGGTGGAGAGACTTAGATAGGAAGGCTGCTGGGGTTAAAGATTGGAGTTCGTTAGCTCTAGCCTTCTATAGACGGTATTTTCCTCCTCAGCGAACCAATGCGTTGCGCAGCCAGATCACGAATTTTACTCAATCTTCTACTGAAGATTTAAGTGTAGCATGGGCCAGGTTCAAGAAGCTAGTTCGCTCAGTTCCGCATCACGGGTTTGAGCAATGGTTTTTGTGCAACCAATTTTACAATGGGTTGCTTTACGAGCAAAGAATGGTTCTAGATGCTGCTGCACGAGGGAGATTTCAGGCTAATGTGGAGGATGATGAAGGGTGGCAACTCATTGAAAATATGGCCATCTATTCTGCTAGCTACGGTAATCCTAGAGCGGAAAGAAGGAGAGACACTGTTGTTGAAGAAGTTCATGTGGTAGATACGGGGAATTTAGGTGAAATACACCAAGTTCAAGCTATTGAGATGGTTTGTGGTAGATGTGGTGATGAAGGACACGACCCTATTACTTGTTTGGCTGATTCAGCAAGGGTTCTTGCTTATAGGAAATTCAAGAAAGGGGGTTCTTTTTCCGAGTTATATGCCGAGTTAACTGCTGCAAAATCTCAACCACCCGTAGATGAAGGCAAGGTACTTATTACCCAAGCCGAATATGAATATCTCAAGGCCACTATCAATGCGCAAAAGCTTGCGCAACAATCTAGTGCGGATACCCTCCGGAAACTGCTCGACATATGTAATTCACTTCTCCCAAACAATGACCCAGTCAATGCCTTAAATCTGAGAACTGGTCGTGCTTATGACGGTCCTGTACACGTCCTTGAAAGCACACATAACGAGGTCGATGATGTCTCGGACGAATTAATTGAAGATGTACAGAGTAGTGATCGATCGACTGAGAACGACGATCGATCGAAGCATTTTGATAAGAAAACTACTCGATCGAGTAAACCCACCACTCGATCGAGTAGTCTTGCTGAAGAAAGTCCTTGATCGAGTAGTATACCTCCTCGATCGAGTAATCTGGTTATAGGAGATCCTCCATCGAGTAGCCCTTCCACTCGATCGAAGGGAAATGAGGAAGGAATCACTCGATCGAGTGCACTGAAGTCTCGATCGAGTGAATGTCAGACATCAGGCACGCAAATTGAGGTTGTGTGTGATAAAGTACCCTCCCCTACTGCGAAGGTACCGAGTAAAGAGAAAATTGGGGACCCGCTTCCGGTGGTCAGAGTCCCACACCCAAGTCGTCTGCGCGATTCAAAGACGGAGAAACAGTTAAGCAAATTTGTAGACATGGTTAAAAACATTCAGGTAACTGTACCTTTTGCCGAACTAATCACTCAAGTACCACCTTACGCCAAATTTATGAAAGACATTGTTACGCGTAAGAAGGCACTTGAGGATTTCGCTACTGTTGCTTTTATGGAAGAGTCTAGTAGTTTAATTCTGAATAAGTCTCCCCCTAAATTAAAGGATCCTGGTAGTTTCTCTATTACTTGTGTTATAGGAGATGTCGTGGTAGATACGGCACTATGTGATCTTGGAGCTAGTGTAAGTGTCATGCCTTATTCTATCTGTTGTAAGCTTAACATGGGTCAGCTGAAAATGACCAATATCACCCTACAGATGGCTGATAGATCTGTTAGGAGGCCCTTAGGTGTCCTAGAAGACGTGCCCGTTAAAGTGGGCAAGTTTTTTATCCCTGTTGACTTCATAGTCTTAGACATTGCTGAGGATACCCGTACCCAAATTATTTTGGGTAGGCCGTTTTTGTGTAATGTTGGAGCCATTATAGATGTTAAACTCGGGCGTTTACCTCTAGCTGTAGGGGATGATATAGTTTTGTTCAGTTTACCTGACACTTTATCTAGACCAATGATAGAGGATACTTGCTTTTCTGTTAATATCATTGATGCGTTCACTTATGAGTTCTGGCCGGATTCCTCGATAAAGGATCCGTTGGAGTCTTTGACTTTGTTAGATGAGTGTGCAGATTATCCTGATGACGATGACGCTGTGTTGAAATTGCTTGGAGCTACCGCAGATGAGGTAGAATTGACTGACGCAGAGGAAGAACAGCTGGGACACTTGGGTCATGCCTTGTGTTCCGTTGAGGTAAAGGTTCCCGAGCGTAAGCCTCTTCCAACTCACCTTAAATATGCTTTTCTTGATGATACTAAGCAATTTCCAGTTATTGTTAGTTCCAAACTGAATGAGGAACAGCTAACCGCTTTGTTGGCTGTACTCAAGAGGAACAGGAAAGCAATGGGCTATTCACTGGATGACATCATGGCCATCAGCCCTGATGTCTGTATGCAGAGGATTGAGCTGGAAGAAGGTCACAAACCTTGCAGACAGGGTCAGCGGAAGCTGAACCCGAAGATGGAGGAGGTTGGGATAACCGAGGTGATGAAACTACTCGATGCAGGTATTATTTATTCAGTTGGTCACTCCAAATGGGTAAGCCCAGTTCAGGTCGTACCCAAGAAAGGAGGTACTACAGTTGTTAAAAATGAAAAAAATGAATTGATACTTACTCGACTAGTAACTGGGTGGCGGATGTGTATAGACTATAGGCAGTTAAATGCCGCCACCAAGAAATATCATTTCCCCCTTCCTTTCATTGATCAGATGATAGAAAGGTTAGCTTCTCATGAGTTTTTCTGTTATCTGGACGGGTACTCAGGGTTCTTTCAGATCCCTATTCATCCAGATGATCGGGAAAAGACTACTTTTACTTGTCCTAAGGGTGTTTTTGCTTATCGTAGAATGCCTTTTGGTTTGTGTAATGCCCCTGCTACCTTTCAGAGGTGCATGATGGGGATATTTTCTGAGTATATAGAGTCTATCATGGAAGTCTTTATGGATGACTTCAGTGTCTATGGGAATGATTTTGACAAATGTTTAGCTAACCTTGATAAAGTTTTGCAGCGTTGTATCGAGGTTAACCTGGTGCTAAACTGGGAAAAGTGTCATTTCATGGTCAATGAGGGAGTAGTCCTTGGGCACTTGGTTTCAAATAGGGGTATTGAGGTAGACAGAGCAAAGGTGCAAGTGATTCGGCAATTACCCCCTCCTATTAACGTTAAGGGGGTGAGGAGTTTCCTTGGTCACGCCGGTTTTTATCGCCGGTTCAGCAAGGAATTCTCTAAAATTACTAAACCACTTACACAGTTGCTATTAAAAGATGCTCCTTTCGATTTTACTGATGATTGTCTTTCTGCTTTTAACACTTTGAAACAGGCTTTGGTCTCTGCACCCATCATTCAGCCTCCTGATTGGACGTTGCCGTTTGAGATTATGTGCGGTGCAAGCGATTACGCACTAGGAGCGGTGCTCGGCCAGCGAAAAGACAAAGCTTTAAATGCTATTTACTATGCGAGCCGAACTCTGGATGAGGCTCAAGTGAAATATGCTACCACTAAGAAGGAGCTTTTAGCTGTAGTTTATGCGCTTGATAAATTTAGATCATACCTATTGGGTTCTAAAGTTATTGTTTTTACAGATCATGCAGCGCTAAAACACCTTCTGAATAAGAAGGAAGCTAAACCCAGATTGATGAGGTGGATACTCCTCCTCCAGGAATTCGATCTGGAAATCAGGGACAAGAAAGGCGCTGAGAATGTTGTAGCGGATCATCTTTCGCGTTTGACGCGACAAGAGGGGGAGGATTCTCTTCCCATTAATGATTCCTTTGCTGATGATACTTTATGCACTGTTTATTCTATAAAATCTAAAGATGGTGTTGAACCTTGGTTTGCAGATTATGCCAATCACATTGTCAGCCAGAAGCTGCCCCCTGATATGTCCTATCAGCAGCAGAAGAAATTTCTACATGATGTGCGGGATTATTTCTGGGATGATCCATACTTGTTTAAGTCATGCGCAGACGGTCTCTTCAGACGGTGTATTCCGCAGTGGGAGATTAAAGCTATCCTAGAAGGCTGCCATTCTACCCCTTATGAAGGTCACCACGGTCCATCGCGTACCGTGGCTAAGGTATTACAGTCTGGTTTCTATTGGCCGACTCTCTTTGCTGACACTAAAGCTTTTGTTGCTAGCTGTGATGCTTGCCAGCGGACATGAAACATATCGAAGAGACATGAGATGCCCCAAAACGGCATTTTAGAGGTTGAGATTTTTGATGTCTGGGGCATTGATTATCAAGGACCATTCCCGTCGATTCTTGGTAACAGGTATATTCTGGTAGCTGTAGATTATGTGTCTAAATGGGTAGAAGCGATTGCTACACCCAACTGTGATGCCAAAACCGTGATTCAATTGTTCCAAAAGACCATTTTCCCCCGTTTTGGTGTCCCTAGGGTTGTCATTAGTGATAGGGGTATGCATTTCAGGGACCAGCAGCTCACGACCTTACTGTCTAAATACGGTGTGAAACATCGTAGGGGTTTGGGGTATCATCCTCAGACTAGTGGGCAGGTTGAAGTCTCTAATAGGGAACTAAAGGAGATTTTAGGTAAGGTTGTGTCTAAATCATGGAAGGATTGGAGTGCCAAACTGGATGACACATTATGGGCCTACAGGACCGCATTTAAGACACCTATCGGTGCTTCACCATATCGATTAGTGTATGGAAAGTCCTGTCATTTACCTGTTGAGCTAGAACATAAAGCCTGGTGGGCAGTCCGCCAACTTAATTATGATGCTAACTTGTGTGGTGAGAAACGGTTGTTGCAGCTAGATGCACTAGAGGAATTCCGTCTGAATGCCTATGATAGCTCGCGTATTTACAAAGAAAAGACCAAACGTTGGCATGCCAAGAGAATCATACCTCGTGAGTTCCAAGTCGGGCAGAAAGTGTTGTTATTCAATGCCCGACTGCGTTTATTCCCTGGTAAGCTGAAGTCCAGGTAGAGCGGTCTGTACACAGTAACTGTTGTTACTTAGTTTGGATCCGTTGAAATAGAAGACTCCAAGGGTAACCGGTTTAAGGTTAATGGGCACCATGTGAAACATTACTATGGAGCTGACAGTGTCGTGGGTCGCGTCGAAGTGCTCTTCTTCGATGGAGACGAGGAGCTTGATGATTGAAGCTCAAGGGTCGTGCGGGACCTTATAAATATGCGTTTATCGGGAGGCAACCCGATCTATTTTTTTGTCCATCTCCAGTCGATCGAACATTATAGCCGCTCGATCGAGCACTCTGGTTACTCGATCGAGTACTTCTGCGAAGACACCTCTCGATCGAGCTGTTTTCCACTCGACCGAGAAGGCCCCATCTCGTTTTCACTCGATCGAGTAATGTTCTACTCGATCGAGTCCCTGTAGCACCTCCTTTCGGTTCGGTTTGGGGAAGTCGGTTATCACGCGTCCCTGTAAGTTTCCGACTCTCTCTAGTTTGCAATTCTTTTACTTTACTTTGTACAATGGGGACATTGTACGGTTTGGTTTGGGGAGGTTTTGCATCCATATCGTGTCTGCATTTCGCTTTTACAGCATTTTCGTATGCATTGTTAATCACTCATGAAATTCCAAAAATTTCATAAATTTTCATGTTTATTTTTGCATTTTAGCCGAGTCGGAACAATTCTCTCCTACCCTTCATCTAGTCTCGACTTAAGCCTTGCACATCTAATATCTCTTGCATAGTCATTTGTTTGTTAATCGATGCTGAACGAATAAACTTGACCTGACATGTCGGCAACCTACTTAAATATTCTGAGGATTAGAGCTCTTAAACTGGTGACATTTATGACCAGTTCATATAGGATTGTGAGTAGTTACTCCCTCGTGTCATCGCATTGCATGTATATGAAATTTGATTCTTATTGGCTGCACGTACGGGCTCGTGGATGGTATCACATGTTTGGAGAATGCTTGCAATTTCCCTTTTCTCATTACCCATTTAACTCCACATTCAGCCAAAACTGCCAGTTGACCCACCATCTACATCCTAAATTTAGCCTACCTTGCGTCGAGCTAGTCTAGTGTTGGTTGTTGAGGTACTTACTTCATTTTATCAGTTTGGTTTGCATCCTTGCCACGGAGTTGGTATCTGAAGAATTTGGGAATCGAAGTTGAAATTGTTTCCGCAGAAATGTTAGCTGAATATTTTGAAATAAAAAGAAAAATTAATAAAGAAAAAGAAAAGGAAAACGGTCTCTATTCCCATGCTTTATTCATATCATATGGGTATTCAGTAAGAGCTGAATAAGCTAACCAGTTTCGTTTCCGCTCCATCTATTGGGTTTTAGTGAGTTGTCGGCCGAATCATGGCCGTGTACTTCATTATGAGATAAGAAGACGGATTTTATTATTTGATATAGATCAGGTAGCTAGCTTGACGCTTTACCTCCTCTATTCCATTATTGTTTTGCCCCTTCTTACCCATAACCTCACTTATCCAAATGTTGCGAGTATTCGGCGTGTGATAGTCCTTGAATGGTGGTTGTGCGTGTGTACGGTAACTGAATCTTTTATCATGTTAGTTGGCATTGCATGAGCGCGACGATCGTAGTTAGATGAGCGACTATTTTTCTCCTTCTCTCTGTGAGAGAAGAGTGATCTGTGAGAGTCCGACATTGATGGTCTAGCAAGGTCGACGGTTCAGTTCGTTTGCATTTGATTTCATTGCTGAGTTTAACTGTTGCATTAAATTGGTTCAAGCGGGCGATTTGCAGTAGTCCGGAGTCTATTTGTTCCTTTAATTTGTTCGCATCCTTTTTTGCTTGAGGACAAGCAAAGGTTTGGTTTGGGGAAGTTTGATGCGTGCATTTTATATAGACCTTTTAGGCCATGTTAGCACGCATTTCCATGCTTATTTAGTGGTGTTTTACTACAAATGTCCCCCGAATAGTCTACTTTGGTTTGTTTTGTAATATTTCCAGATATGGACCAGAATGACGGAAAACTAGCTATTTTGTAGCTCCTCAAGCATGCATAAGTGAGTCGGAAAGGAATCTTGGTGTCTCGGAATGCATGAAGTCGTGTTGGAGGAATGAAAGAACGAAATCCATGAGCAAAACGCTCGTTCGAGGTGTAAAAGCCTTCGATCGACTACTCTATTAATTAGAAGACCTCGATCGAGCGTTGTTCTGCTCGATCGAGCTGCTGGCTTTGGACGTTTACTCGATCGAGCACTATGGTTACTCGATTGAGTGTTCCTGTCTCACACGTTCCTCGATCGAGTACTGTGGGCACCATATTCTGCTCGATCGAGAGGTTACATGCTAATGGGCTTTGCGAGATAGTGTGTTAAGCAATGGACGCCTTGTAATTTGGGATTTGCATTTTTTACTCAAGGTTGGAAAAACGAGAGGAGGGGACATAACTTTTGACCCTAGACTTTATCTTTTATTTTATTTCTGGATCGGAATTTGAGGACTTCTTCTGACTTTCTTCCTCTTTCAAATTCAGGTATTATTGTTCTTGAATTCAATTAGTTATTTCTCTATGGTTTTTTGTTTCTTATTTATTATTGTTGTTGTTCTTCTTTCTGTTATGCGTAGCTAATTCCTTTGCTAGGATTTAGGGGAACCGTGGCTTAGGTAAGATGAATTGATTAGTAGTCTTTAAATTAGGTTTGGATGCAATCATCGCATTTAATAGCTTTTAATTGTTTGAGTCGACGCATTCAATTGACTGACTTGATACCCCCTTGACCTAGATCGAGAGATTGGAAAAAGAAAGATCAGTGATGAACATTGGGATTATGCTAATTAGGGCGAGAGCTAAGTTAGTATATCTTAGGGCGAATAGCGGACGGAAAGGACCTTTTCGCTACCCACAGACCTGTTTAGACTTTACTTTGATTTTAATCATGACCCTAGATGCCATGGGGAACCGACGATCGTAGTTCTTCTCCTATCTGTTATTTCACTCTTTATTTCTCTTCCCCATTTCTCTTGTAGTGTTAGGAAATCAATTAAACAAAACCCCCAATTCCGATACTTTGACAGACTTAGCAAGTTATAGGATTCCCTCTCTCTGTGGATTCGACACCCGACTGCCTCTACTGCATTTTGTTGAGACCGTTAGGTTTTATCTTTGATAGGGTTGCGACAACCGTATCATTATGGTTAAATGAATGAATGTCATTTGTTTAAATTTTAATGCAAGTTGTACCTAGTATGGCCTAGATTATTTTAATTGATATTACCCGTAATGTAAGGGAATACCGATTCGGTTGTAATTTTATTTGCGATCTCGTATATCCGTTTGTAATAATTTAATTTCATTTTCTAGATCAAATGTATAATAGGAATTTTATTTGTATCTTTTGTAATTAATTATTATGAAGACGGAGATTCCCGAAGTCGGTGTTCCAAAAGACGGTGCATTTTTGGAGCATGTACCGTGAAGAGGCAATGGGCCAAGGAATTGGTTTCCGATTTTGTAATCGTCTAGTTAATTGGATTAGCTAGGTGGCCATACTATGATTTATTATTTTCTTGCTTTATGTTTTCGCTCATGCCAAAATCGCCAACATGCATTTTTATTTCTCGATTGTCAATTCAAAGTTATTCAAAATTCACCAACTTAGTTCGCTTATAGGGAATTAATAACTAAATTGACAAGAACTCTCACATGACTTAAAACAAATTGAGATTTAGTCTTACCAATTGAAGCACCTATGAACCCCGTGTTCATTAGGGCTACCACGCTCGTGGGTCCCTTTTTACCTCGGGTAAGTAGGGTGATACGATCACAAGCTAAAATTGGATTGGACTCAACGAGATAAGCGTTATCTTGGGACTAGGAGATGGATTTTGCTGAAATTCGTCAACCAAGAGTTCTAAGGGTAGAATTAGTCAAGTATTGACTTACCATTTTTAGATAAATGTAGCATACGATGACTATTTTTGTCTAATGATGGGTCTTGGAATCACTTATATAATTTCGTGAGGGGTCATTATATGAGTGAGTTGTTTAAAATTGTTTTACAAGTAAATTATATATATAAGCAATGAATGTTTATTTTCCGTTCATATTTATTTTATTCGCGCAATGACAAATATTTATCCTTCTACAAACTTGTAAATCCGTTCAATCATGGAAAGGAGTTTCCATTAATTTATACGGTATCATTTTTTATTGTGAATTAATCTCCGTTTAAACCACCATAGCTAAAGACAAAAAGAATTTTTTCTTGATCCTCATATTCACCATTGCAAATATCTCTTATGAAGAGTATATGAATAAGTCACACTTAGTCAAAAAACGTTCTGATTTTGTTTTAGGGACGTTTTCTTATTACAACGGTGCATCAATCTTTTGCTCCAACGAAAACTTTGGGTATGTCGTCATAATGCTCCTTATCGAGGCTGGCCTCAAAGGAGGCCAAATCAGTTGGGACGACTAGGTTAATCGATTTATTTAAAATCGTGAATAACTAAATATCGTATTCACTTCATGAAAGGTTTATCCTTTTGAAGGTAAAACCATGAATAAAATGAATAAAAGTCTTCAATGTATTTCTAATCTATTGGTCTAAATAGAGATTCATGAAAGTGAGTGGGAGTGGGAGCTCTAGAAAAGATGTTTTATTCTTGATTGTTAAGAATATGACGAGGTTCAAGAGTAGGTTGGTACGATGTTGGCACAAGGCAAAGGAAAAAGGCAAGGCTATTTTGAATAGTAAAGTCAAAACCCAAGCAAGATGTCAAACCCAACTTTTGATGATTCTATTTTACAGTGTAAGACATTAGAAAAGAATTTACCCCAAGTTTTCTAAAGAGTTAGAAATTGGGTGTACTATTTTCACTCATAATATCTATATGATCAACATTTATTTTGCTAAAATGCGAGATTTGGGTATTAGATACCCATTATGGTTTTCAACAATGTATTCAATGCATATAATAATGATTCGTGCGACGACTAACCATGATTAAATGTCGACCTACAAGGGAAATATAACTATTGTAGTTTTATTTCTAGAGACATATAAAAGTTATAATGTGATCAATCTAATTTTGGATTTAGAGGTATACTTTAATAAACGTTATTATGTACATGACCTCTAAATAAAGAATATAGTATCCACTTTAGTGTACGACACAAGTGTTTCACTTTTGTGAATGGAGCAAGCGTTGTATCTTTTTATGCCTATACTAGGTCTATGGTACAAATCAAAGTTAATTATATTCTTGACCTAAACTAGAAATTACTTGTCATATAGATTGAAAAAGGCTCAAAAATGGTGACCCAGATCTAATCTTGATTCTGGACTGTGTAGCACATTAAAAGGCTAGTATTGACTAGTATCCCTACAACATTTGATTTTGAATCTTATGGTGTGTGCGAATCTTGTATTCAAGACAAGATGATTCATGCCCTTTTTGTTGAAAAAGAAATCGAACTAGTGAGTTATTGGCCCCATTACATAATAATGTGTGTGGTGCAATAACAAACACAACCAGAGATGGTAATGATTACTTCACTTTATTTACCGACGACTTAAGTAGATATTGTGATTGATTCTACTTAATGAGGTGCTAAGAGAAATTTTTTGAAAAAGTTCAAATAACTTCAATGTGAAGTAGCTAACCACCAAGAATATTAGATAGTGGACTTACGACCAAATCGTAACTATAAATATCTAAGTATTGACTTTGATTTTCACCAAAAGTATTGTGAAATAGTTTCACGAGTTAACTTCTCTAACACACATTATGAGCTAAGGCGTTGTTGAATAGAGAAACAGAACCTTATACAATATGATTTTGTCTTTGTCAAGTCAAACTGAGCCATTTGACTAACCTTGGGATCTTAATATTTTTGTCTGATATTTCTTTTCCCACCATATTAAAGCACATTTATAACAGTCGGATTATATTTCATATACGATATGGATAGATAGCGTACCTAATTTATAAGTTATCCGAATGAAACAAGTGCTCAATAATCCTACATTGACCACGAGAACAAAGCGTTTGTGACTTGTGATGCTGTCTTTCAATAAAAATACGATTATTTCTTGATAAAACAGAGTGGGAGAAAATGTTTCAAGAGCCACAAACTGAGCATATGGTCCGGAAAACGTTTCCTCATTGCTTGTTCAGTAGTTGTTTCTTCGGAACCTAAGAGGTCAGGTGGAATTTTATCACTCCTTAATAGTGATGAATTCTAATCTGTGACTTATAAAAGACTGTTTCTAGTCCCAACTTCTTGCTATGGCTTAGAGTCATGCGATTCGTAATGGACTCCATCCGTGATAGTCAGGTATGTGACCTGGTAAATTTTACTTGAAGAAGTACGACCTCTTCAATGTAAATTTATTTTTAAGATCGAAATTTGCATGGATGAACATTAAAATGTTTTCAAAGGTAAAATTGGTAGGCAAAGAGTTTTGCACCAACCTTAATTCTTCGATCCATTCGAATATACTTAGTGATTACAGCATATCATAATAGTATGATGTCAATTGTATCTCAAGAACCACCTTCTTGAATACAATTCTAGAAGAGGTAGTATATTTTATATTTACCTGTGGGTTCGTAGATCCTAACTATCCTAAGTTAATTTGCAAGCTTAAGAGGATGTCTTAAGTAAGCACTAAAGAGTTGAAATTAGTGTGTCAATCATGTCATAATATATTTCTCGATATCTCGAGGAATTATGTTGATACATGAAGTTTAGTGGTAGTAATATGGTTTTCATCAGTCTTACATGTGGAGACATATTGATCATTTTAGATGATGGAAGATTTTGGAGAAGTAGAATACATCTTTTAAATATCTGGATTTATGAAGATAAATCTAAAAGGATATTAGCGTTGAGTCAAAATTCTTATATTGATAAGATCTTTGACTAGTTCAAGAAAGTTGAACACATAATAATTGATTCCTTTTGCTTCCGCTGCGGGATCAATTATTTACGTTGTGATGTATACTCAATCCGACATTTCACATGCCTTGAGCATGACGAATCATTTGCAATCAAATCCAAGTGAGAGTCACTTGATAGCCATAAAAAACATCCTTAAGTACTTGCGAAGGACTAAAGATATGTTCCATGTGTTTGGAGTTTACAGTGAGTTGTGTGTAAGGAGTTTACAGACTTCAGTTTCCAAACTGATCAAGTGATTTGAAATTACGAACTGGCTGTGTTTTATAGAAGATTTATCTGTTGGAAGAGTTCTAAGCAGAAAAGACTATTGGAAAGGTTCCAAGTAGGAGTGACATTTTCAAATATAAATATCATGTATCCGCTGGAATTGTTTCAGGCAGTTTATCATTGCGGATTTCACAACGGAAATAGAGTACATTGCATCATATGATGATGCATAGGAAAGTAGTTTAGATTCGACAGTATTGGAGGGACTAGAAGTAGTTCCTATAGTTGTGTATCCTATCCCATGATACTGGTAAAACAGTGGGAGCTACCTTTAGGCCAAGAGTCCTAAGTCTAGATTCAAACCTAGACACGTACTCAGAAAGTTTTATGTAATATGAGATTACGTAGACAAAGAGAAATAGCAATCAGAACGATGAGAAAGATGCAAGTATTGCTAATCCATTAGCCATGCCTTTTGCAGGCTGAACATGATAGTCATGTCATTTCAATGGGGGTTGAAATATGTACCTGAATTGCTAGAGATTATGAGATATGAATTTATTGATAGCGTATCAATTTTTCCAAAGATTTGATAATCGCATTCATTGTTAGAGTTTCATTAAAAACTCCCTTATTTAGTTTGACTAAATTTTAATACTTTGGTTATCCGAGTTGGTTGAAAGAAAGGTTGAATCCAATTCAAGGGAACAGGATGAACTTAGTGTTTTGTCCCTAGTCACTCATTTGAGGTGACGTCTCGAAGTGACTAGATTGTAAGTCGATCGATGGTTGGTTCAGCACCATAGGGTCATGGAGATGACTGGTCGTTTACATAGACAGACTGTTTGACACTATGGCTCGGGCAGTGACCATAATATAGTCCCTTATCAAAATTGTTGAAGTCTTGTCGTGGCGGGGATTTCTATTTTATTCCTATGAGTCGATTCTTTAGACTGGCGACCATTTACCTGAGTCGGTGTAGTTTCCGATTGACTTTGGTTTTTGTCCTACGTCGTGCCGTGAAAGGAGACCGATGGACATCTTCTGGGTCATGGTGATCTGCATCATACAGTGTAAGATGGGTCAACAAGAATTGTCCACCCACGTTGGGTATTAACATCTTCGGGCCACTCGAGGAGTAGTAACTGGAAATGCGTGGC
>JAIUZE010048318.1:0-10332 GCA_022085475.1 Heliosperma pusillum
CAATAATTAGCCTTGGATTATGTCAAAATGAAAGGCCCATCTTATTTCTTTATTTATGGACAACTTTTCTCTCCTTCGTCTCTATCCTCCCATCCTCACTTTAACAGTCAAATACTCAAATTCCGGCGACTATGCCGCCTGCTGTCGGCACCACGACCACGACCACCACCACCTCCGGCTACCTACTCTACTGACGACGTCGACCACTATAATAGTCGACTGGATTCCTCCTTTCACCTTCTCATCTCATTGCCATCGTTCATATCGCCGACGATGCAGACCACCACCAGCCCACCACACTCGCCTTCTCTGACCATTAACTTCCTAGATATGGCAAGTGCTTCTGGTGACCCGAATCTAATTAACCACCACTTCCGAGCCATTCAAAACTCCATTTCTCTCTTCTTGGTGGTTGTATTAGTGCTTGACGTTGATTTTGCGGGGTTAGCTGGTGCTATGGTGTCACAACGAGTGTATATTGTAGTTGACGGTGACATTAATGGATCGATTATGAGAAGCGATGCAAGGGTATCGCATTTTTTGGGTTCGATTTTATGAAATGGTGTTGTACTGATTATGTTGATTTTAACATTAATGGATATGTAGACGGCCGTAAGGATGGTGAGACCGTCTCCTCAGTTGATGTGGCTGATTTAGTCTTCAATTGAATATAAAACTTTTAGGTCTCATCCTTTTGTATTTTGAATATCCTAGATGTTTTAAGAACTTTACTTATTTCCAATGGAATCAAAGGTGGCTTTGTAACATGATGAAATATTGAAGTACACTTAATTCTAGTTAATTGACATATTAAACTGGTAATGCTTCCTGTCTTATGAAGTATTTAGTAGATATAAGTTGTTATCCATTATTTATCATTTTATATTCAATTGTTCATTGCAGCCCACTATCGAACAACTTAACTTACTGAGTTGTGGTTGTACTAATTGTCCCCTTTATGTTTTAATGGAGATAAATGTATGGAGCATAAAAGTTGGTTTTTTTTTTTTAATATAATGTAGATGAATGTTTGTAGATATATTATACGGGGTAATTTTTTATTCTTGTTTTCTCATAGATTATTCATTTTGGCTTAGACTTAGGATTCGGGTACATGTATGTGGCCTTTTGTTTTAGTACCATTATATATGAGGAAAAATTACATTGAGATATGTATTTAGCAACTTAAGCGAGTGTATCTATTAGGCTAATGGTTTGTATCTACCAACTTAATGTCATTAAACGAGGAGGATGAGTATCCTTAAGTAGAGGTATATATTTAACAACTAGAATGAGTGTATCTTGCTAGCTAGATGTATGTATCTTCGAACTTAAGGAAATGTATCTAACTAACTAAAACTATGTATCTAGCAACTTAAAGAAGTGTATCTATCTAGCTAGACGTATGTATCTAGCAATTTAAAGAAGTGTATCTATCTAGCTAGACGTATGTATCTAGCAACTTAAAGAAGTGTATCTATCTAGCTAGAGGTATGTATTTAGCCACTTAAAGAAGTGTATCTAGCTAACTAGACGTTTGTATCTAGCAAGTTAAAGAAGTGTATCTAGCTAGCTAGACGTATTTATCTAGCAACTTAAAGAAGTGTTTCTATATAGCTAGACGTATGTATCTAGCAACTTAAAGAAATGTATCTAACTAGTTAGACGTATGTATCTAGCAACTTAAAGAAGTGTATCTATCTAGCTAGACGTATGTATCTAGTAACTTAAAGAAGTGTATCTAGTTAGCTAGACGTATGTATCTAGCAACTGAAAGAAGTGTACCTATCTAGCTATAGGTATATATTTAGACACTTAAATAAGTGTATCTAGCTATATAGAGATATGTATCTAGCAGCTTAAAAAAATGACGGCATATAACTAGCTAAATATATGTATCTAGAAACATAAACCAGTGTGTCTAGAAACATAAACGAGTTTAGGATTGGATAAATGAGTGTATCTAGCTAGCTAAAAAATATGTATCTAGTAACTTAGAGGAGCGTATCTAGCTAGTTAAAGTAGTGTATAAAGCTAGCTAAAAATATGTATCTAGTAACTTAGATAAGCGTATCTAACCAGCTAAAGGTGTGTATCTAGTAAGTTCAATAAATGCATCTAGCTAGTTAAAGATATATATCTAGTAATTTAGATTAGTGTTTCTAGCTAGGTAAAAATATGTACCTTGTATTTTAGATTACTGTACTAGGTAGCTACATATATGTATCAAGTAAGTAAAAAAAGTTTATCTTGCAACTTAATGAGATCAAATGAGGGAAACAAAAATCCTAAAGTAAAACTCATTATTACGTCTATTGTTAAGTACAACTTAATCATACAACAAACAAAGAAGTAGTACAATAGTACATTTCGGAAGTTGACTACAATTATAGTTGGAAATTAGAGCTTACAATCGACAAACACAAATCATCGTCTTAAACAATTAATGACAATTATTGAAACTTGAGCAATTTCTAAAATCTAACCTGTGGTACAATAGAAATTCTACTACATCAAAATCTATTTTATGAAACATTAGTTAGTTTAACGTGCACAAAACAAGACAGTAACTAGACACATTAAAAAGTAGAGTAGATGTAGTTGTATTCTTAGATACTTCAATTTTAGCTACCAGTCTACCACTACGCATTATCATAGGTCCGCGATGATCACATACTAGTACAGAGTAGACATGGGGAAAAGGGCGGGTCAGCCCGGCCCGGCCCGACCCGACCCGGCCATCTGGCTATTATGGCCCGGCCCGTCCCAGCCCGCCCCTCCCCCCTGGCCGGGCCCGGGTCCATGATTTTTAGCCCGGCCCGCTCCCCAGCCCGCCCTCCTGGCCGGCCCGCTCCCCAGCCCTCCACATTTAAGTTCAAAAAAAAAAAAAATCGAACTACTCTATTGGCCCGGCCCGGCCCGGCCCGGCCCGGCCCGGCCCTGAATAAACCCGCCCACCCCAACCCCACGGGCCAGGCCCGGGTCAACACTCAAAGAGCCCGGCCCGGCCCGGCCCGGCCCGCCCTCCCCAACGGGCCTGGCCCGGGTCAGACCAGGTGAACCCGGCCCGCCACCGGGTCAGCCCGGCCCGGCCCGAACCCGGCCCGGTACCATGACTAGTACAGAGAGTTCTCTTACAAATTAAGTTACAGCCGTACGGCATAGGCACATAGATATACTAGTACAGTAGTACCCCAGATACACATACGAGTATTTGTGTAACTAGAGAAATATACTAATGTATCTGGATTGATACTAAATGTATCCAAAGAGCACCGCCATAACCACCTTTCACTGACACCACAACTAGTCGCTCACCACCGCCGCTAGTGGTCCCACTAGCCTCATCATCAACAACGCATCCACCAACATAATGTTGTCGTTCATTAGACTGTATCGGCGTCACAATCGCCCATTCCAACGATCCTATCTCACCGGATCTTTGACGTCATCGATCCCTTCCACCAATACCTTTACATATCACCACCAACAACCACTCAACGCACTATCGAAGACTATTCCCCTCACCACTCTCTCCCTGCACGGACACCACTCAGCTAACAACCACCGTAACAGGCCGTCGCCCCAATTCGCAACCATACCACCACGCTCTCACTAATACCACATGCCAACCGTCCTTGCAGGACTACCACGAAACCGCCACGGCGAGCGCCCTCCTC
The DNA here is from genome assembly GCA_022085475.1 of Heliosperma pusillum. Classification (NCBI taxonomy): domain Eukaryota; kingdom Viridiplantae; phylum Streptophyta; class Magnoliopsida; order Caryophyllales; family Caryophyllaceae; genus Heliosperma; species Heliosperma pusillum. Next base: position 3,681 of record JAIUZE010048318.1, read on the forward strand.
TCTTCACTACAACCCATATATCCGTCAAACATCAAATTACACCATGACAACGCGCAACCACGATAAGAATAGATCACAATTTAGGAAAAAAATTGTAATTCAAACAATAGATTTGTGTAATATGAAGAACTTCAAAATACTGACCACATGTCCACATTAATAACATGTTGCAAAATTTTGTGTCAAATAGGTCCCATTTCGATCAAAGATAACTATAAATGTGGTGGTGGTGGTGGTGGTTGTGCGTCCAGAAGGCCGGCGAAGAGGTTAGTTAAGGTGAAGTAGAGAAAGGAAAGGGAGAAAGTATGGCCGGTGACAGTGAAGTTACGCAAGATCGCCGGCGAGGATCTTAACGGAGCTCCGGCGACCGTATGTTGGTGGTGGATAAAGGTGAGGGGGTTAGTAGTACATAGATTGGGTTTGGAGATAGTGTAAAGTCGTAAAGGGATAAGAGGTTTAATATAAACCTTTGACTTAACTTGATCCAATTTGATCTAAGGGCTGAGATAAAAGTCCGTAAGTTCGCATTGAACTATAAGTTCGCACAGGATCCTATATATATATATATATATATATATCTATATATATATATAATTATCTATCTATATATATATTTATAGGTATATATATATTTATATATATAATCAACAAAGTACAAGTTAATATAAATACCCGAATATTATCAAACCACGCATCCCTTTTACTTTGTAGAATCTCTTTCCAGTTCAAGTATGGGACATCGTAGTTGTTTTTGAAAGAGCGGCTAAATCTTCAGATCACTTGGCTATCATCAAACCTAAATCAATATTTATATTAGAAAATGATATGCAACATGTTTTAAGTTAAATTTATTAGAATAGAGATTATAAATAAGAAATTGTACCATAATATTCCCAGCTCTATATCAGTTGGTTTTTATTTTGTTGTCGTAGGGATTTGAGTTTTGTTTGTCATCTCCATGTCATTGTTGTTCTCTTCGTCGCTCATCTCGCCCTCTTCTATCAGCGGGTCCCTAAATACTATTCCTTGCTCTCGTCCTCATCCTCGTTCTTGTCCTCGTCCCCGTCCACGTTCTCCTGACATTTTAAACAAAACTAAATATACACAAGTTAATGTTAGCAATAAAATTACTAAAAGATTAAGTGAAATAAACTAACACTTTGATAATTGATGTTAGCAATAGAAGATTTTGTGAAATAAACTAACACTTTGATAATTGATTATACTTAATACATACCTAATTAAATTGTACTTATTACATAACATATATATAATGCAATAAACATGTCTTAACCCATCATAAAAAAATATACAAACCAACAATATACTTATTATTACACAACTAGTCTCTTACTCATCTTCATCTTTATCTTCTTCGTCATCATCCTCCTCCTCCTCCTCCTCATCATCATCATCATCATCATCCTCATCCTTCTTCTCCTCCTCATCTTCATCTTCATCATTTATAAAATCAACTTCATATAAGTCATTGTTTCCTCTTCCAAATCTATGAACCTCCACCACCTCATCTTCTTCCTCATCATCTCCTTTACTCAAACCTTGTAAGAGGTCATCTTCGACAATCTAAGATAAATTAAGAGGTGTCGTCATTTCTTCTTGAAACACGGTTGTGTCAACCGAAGCATCAATTTGTGATCTCGCTTTACTTTTAAACACCGCCCACGAATTATCTCTATCTTTCTTTGTGCTTGGATAAGAAGCGTAATAAACTTGATTAACTTGATGTGCAAGAACAAAAGAGTCGTATTTTAAATACTTTCTCTTATGATTTACTTCAACAAGTTTATACGTGTCATTTACAATTGTACCGATTGAAGAATTATCCATCCAACAACATTTAAACAAGATTGAATTATAAGTCATTTGTTCACCACAATACATCAACTCAAGAACCTCTTCTAGGGTACCATTATAGTCATCTCCACCAACACCGTTAACACAAACACCAAAATTCATACTTGCTTTATTTTTTCCATATTTCATTGTGTGAAAATTAAAGCTATTTATCAAATATTTATGCCAAGTTTGTACTTCTTTACAAGGACCCCTTGACATGGCCACCAACAAATCATCTTTTATATCTTCTTGAAGTACCTAGTTTCAAATTAGTCTAATTAAGTAAATATATATTTACTTAAGGTTTGTGTATATTTTTGTAATGTTTATAAATGAAACTTACATGCTCTTTAAACCACTTTGGGTATAGCTTTTCGTATGAAGTCCAAACCTCATCTACATCAATATTTGGATGTTGCTCAAGATGAAAGCTTCGAATAACCTAACATTTAACAATTTTTACTATTATATGAATATTATTACACTTTAATTATTCACTAAAGCAAACTAGAAATTATTTTGTGTTTTATAATGATTAAAGATGGAAGATGATATATCTAAAGTTATCAACAATCATGTCTTTTTATAGGTCTTCAAATAGCATCTTTATAAATCCTATTAAAGCCTCATAAAACCTCATATAAAGTGTGAGCATAATTGCCGGATTAAAGAAGAATTCGGAATCCAATGCTGAGCCTCTCCACGAACACTACAAGAAAACAACGTTCAGGCGACCGATGTTGCCGACTGATTTCAGTCGCCAAAATGAAATTGGCGACTGAAATCAGTCGCCAAAACCCAGTCGCAGGCCTTAGTCGCCAAATAAAATTTGAGCGACTGATTTCGGTCGCCAAATTTGGCGACTGACAAAAGCGTCGCCAAATTGGCAAAATGGCGACTGAAATCACTCGCCCAATTTAGCAACTGAATGGTGAAGTAGTCGCCAAATTGGCGACTGATATCAGTCGCCTTTAGTTGCCAAATTGGCGACCACTCCACCATTCAGTCGCCAATTTGGCGACTGAAATCAGTCGCAATCAGTCACAAAATCTTGTTTTATTTGTAAAAATACAAGGGGTTTGGCGACTGAAAACAGTCGCTAAAAGAACATTTTACTCGCCAAAACCCCAGTTTTATTGCACGAAAATTTCTGTTTTCATCCTGCCATTTCATTACATTATCATACCATACCTGCAAGTACAATAGAAAACAACCACAATTTCACACATTTACAACAACACGATGAAAAACGAACATCCTCATATATATCAAGAAAATCAAATCAAGTTTACAAATCTTGATAAAGGTTTACAAAACCAAGTTTAAACAACTACCATTAACAAGTTTCTAAACTAAAATCAAAAGCCAAGGAAACTCATATCGGCTTTGGCTTGCATACCACCACCTCCATTGCCTTCATCATAATCTCGCCGAAAAGGAGGCGGACCTTGGTTGCAGTTGTTGAACATGGTTTCCTTTGCTTTAAATTTTTCTTTCATTATCCGAACTTCCTCATGCCTTTCGGCGTTTTTTCTTCTTTCTTCATCAAGTTGGGCTTGGAGTTTACCTATGACTCCCGGCTCGTAAGTTTGTCCTGAGCTAGAAGGCATCCTTGCCCTTCGAGCTTCGTAGAATACATCCTTAGCCGAGCCAATTCCGTACACACTCCCCTTCTTGAAACCCTTATCCAAATCGAACCAAATCTCGTTATCGAGCTTCTCGGGTTGCCTGGCTTTCTCGGCCAAAAATGATTCCTACAAAATATAAACATTATGATTAAAAATAGCTACAAAATAAGATAAACATTCAAAACAATGAACTTATTGTAAAAATCCAAAAATGGTTTGAAACTTACATATAGTTCCTTATCTTTTGGCTTAATCCAATATCTTCTATTGTCTTGGAGTCGGGAATGGGTGTCAGGGAAGAGCTCCGGAGCCGTGGGCGTGTTACCTTTTTTCTTCTTACCCTTCTAAAAGAAGAAAGACTTGTATAAGAAGATTTTAATAATAAAAAGAATATAAGTTATAATTTTAAAATGGACGAAAAAGTGGATTAAAACCATACCCTATTTTTCCCAATTTTCTACTTCAATAGCAGTCAAAGTCCTTTTAGAAGGATAATCCATCCTCAAATGCCCATACCCATAGCATTTGAAGCCTTTTTTTTCTATGTTCTGTTAGGGGTGGGCTTGTTCTTTGTCCCATGATCCCCTTTTGCTTTGTCAAGTATGGGTTGGCTTGATGGTTTAGGTGCTTCCCCAATCCTGACACCAGTATAAACCTTGGACTCTACAGGCCTTGTAGTTGTCTTAGGCATTATGCTTTTAGACTTGCCCACTTTCTCAACCTTACTAGACATGTTCACTATGTAATACAAAGTATTATTATATATGGTTACTCGGTCGAGTGATTCGTACTCGTAGAGTATGATAGGTTGGTGTTTGAGGCAGGCTTCTGCCCAGGAGTCACTCGACCGAGTTAGCGAGGCACTCGGTTGAGTATCGCGTACTCGGCTGAATGTCCGGTTAGGGTCGTGTTTTGCGGTGTTTTTATTAATATGATTGGAGGTTATAAAATTATAACGTCGGTTCCAAAAGCATTCTTAAATCACCTAACTGCATTTCTAAACCTCTCTAATCATCTTGATCATCTTCCAAGCAAGGGTTGTCATCGTTGAGCATTTAGGATCTCTTTCTTCTATATCAATTGCATTAGTAAGTATTTACCCCTATTAATAATTCTAGTTATTGTTGATTATTAAATTAGAAACCGTAATGTGGTTAATGGGGAAATAGGTTAATTAAGGATGAATCTTGACATTATTATTGTTTTGTATGATTATTAGGTGAGGACTTCATAGGGAGCAGTTCTAGCTCACCCTTCTTGTATTGTTGAAATTGGAAGTTCGCATTGAGGTAGCGTTTCCCTACACAATATGATTATACCTTTGTTGTGAGTTGTTATTGTGGTTGATTACTTGTGATTAATGTGGTGCTATGATTGTGATTATTGGAGGTGTTGGTTGATTATCATTAGCCGTGTCGAGAGATGGTCTCACCCCCCATGTTTCCCCTCTTGTGACTCCCGTCGCAAGAGGGATGTGCACATTAATGAACTCGATTCGCTCGTTACGATGAGCGGGGCTTTTGATGTCCAGTGTTGCGGTACGGTATCTGCAAGGGTGGGTTACCTGTTGTGATGGGAACCTAGCTACTCGTTGGGATGAGTGTCATTTGTGATCTTGGAGTTTGAAGGTGGTGAGACATTATTACTCTGTTAAGTTACTTGCATTATTACTTTGTTGATTGATTAATAGTGTTGTTTACTCAAACTGACCCCGTCTTTGTTTCAAAAAAACTTCGGTGGTCCATTGGGGGATGGTGAGCAGGGATTTTAGTAGGTAAATTTGTTGAGCTTTCTTGAGGGTTGGATGGGACGCTGGGATACGATGATCACTTTTAGCTTCCGTTGATTCATTAGGTTGCATATTCTTTAGACATGTTGACATTTCAGTTGCCGTTGCATTTCGTTTGGACTTTTGGATTATTGTAATCGCCTTAAACATTACTTAATGCGATAAATGTTTCATTATGGTCTGTTTAGTATGTACCACATCGAGTAACCGAGATGGTAGCACTTCCATTTGATAAGGTGGGTCTTGGTAAAGCATTTTAGTATATAGGGGTATTACACACAACATCATCAAATTATCATGTGTTCATGTTTTTTATTCATGACATATTGTAGGATTAGCTGTTCAAGTCCCTCAAGTAGGTCTCAACAAGTTTGTCATTCTATTTAAGCTAGGACAACTTGATAAAAAAATCATGAGTGCAATCCTTAGCAACAAATTTACTCGGTAATTTCTTTGTAGGTTTAGAGCAAGATATGATAGGTTCTTTCCTTTCCCTATTTATCTGAAATTTCATGTTCTTATACCGAAAGAAGTATACCCTTTTAATTTCAATATGGCAACTTCAAAGGCTTTAGCACAACTATATCCCTTATACTGAAAGAAACTTTTAATATTTCTTAACTGTTCTAGTAATTAAATCATCAGGGTTAAGATTACTAGAGAAGTCAGGGATTTCTATCTTGAGGTGCTTGTCTTTGTGTTTAGAGACTCTGACATGAATCTTGTTGCTCTCATCTGAGTCTAAGATTCCTTTCCACTCAGTTGGATTTCCTCTCCTTCAACAAGGTGGTGGTCCTATGCCTCTGCCTCTTCTCCTTCCATGCTGTGGTCCTCCTGGGTTGGATTTGAAGTCATTCATGGCTCCGACGATCACATTGACAACTTCTGTCAAATGTTCTTCTATCTTTGTTTCCATTTCTTCAATTCTCTTATCACTCATTGGGCTATTCTTTTTTTGTGTGTGTTTTGATGTATTTGGGTATATGAACACACAATAACTCAACCAAGCTCTAATAACCAATTTGCAGTGTGACACCCTCAAATTTGCGGAAAGAAAAAAAATAATTTAAATACATAATGAAGGTGTCTGAAATAAAAAGGTTCATAACAAAAGGAAATTAATATTATACATAGGAATTATACAAGACGGGAGACATATCTCCCGTATAAATACGGAAATAAAAGAGTGTATAATACTATACAATCTAAGAACCTAATATAGGTCCAAGGTAAATACTTCGCTCGCTAGCTCGTCAATGTACCCAAAGTATGCATCACCACCTGTTCGACCGCATTAAATATAAACACGGAAGCCACAGTCAGTGGGGAGTAACTCCGAGTTCTCCCCAGCCACGAAATGTCGAGTTTAATTAAACAT
>JAIUZE010048320.1:0-27524 GCA_022085475.1 Heliosperma pusillum
AAATACCCCATCTATTTTGTAGATCACTTTTACATGTTAACCTTTTAGAGAGACTTCGTCTCTTGGTGTGGTATAATTCGTACTTTAGTTTGTAATATATGACACTCCTCGTATTCTTTCCTTGCATGTATAAAAGTTTTTTTTTTAAACTTCATATTTCCGCTATATAATTCACATGCTTGTATGTTTTATCTTTCCGCATTCGCGAGGGTTGTCACAAACGCAAAGCGTTCGCCTCCTAACAACGTCGTCGTATGCCCACTAACACATGCAATTAAGCAGTAAGGATACATCCCCGTTCCGACATTCCAGCCTTACGAACGTGGAGGTAGCCAAGGGAATGAGAGTACAAAGCACATAGGAAATTAGTGCTAAAACCGTAACATTTATAAAAACCGACTCAAAGTGGGACATACCAAAAACCGTCACAAAACATGAGAATAGGGAATTATATAAATTTAACTATGATAAAAATGAGTCAATACATGATACATAAGCATTAGAACAAGTTTATGAAGCACCATAAATAAGAAACATAGATCCCCTCTCCAAAACAACGTTGTTTGGAAACCAACTAAAACAAGGGTCCACTTCAAACGGTCATAAATAGAGTTCTAAACATTAAAATTAAGAAGTTCCGAATGGAGGTGATAGCTTATCCTCTTATGGTTCCAACGGGATATCACAAGCCCAAAACAAGCAAGTAACGAAGGAGATATGATCATTTTACGAAAAGGGGTCAGTGCAGGAAAACTGCAGTCGACTTGGGAAACTGGCAGCAAGCAACGCTGCCAGCGCCCCACGACGCTGCCAGCGTTAATGGACGCTGCCAGCGTCCTATCTCGGGCACGAAAACACGAATTTCACAATTTCACTTAGGCATAACACAACATCATCTATCATTACAAATCATCAATTCTCATATCAATTATCAATTAACAACAACCATCATCAACAACACAATTCCTAAGTTTACAAATCATATTCTAAATACGATTTCTAACATGGAAAACACATAAAACACGTAAATGATATCGAGTAACCCTTCAACGTTACCTTTTCGCGTCTTCAATCAATTTCTAAGCCTTCCTAGTCTCCACCGACAATTAGATAATAAAAGATGAATATAATTCACATTTGAGAAAGACGGATAAATTGAAAAGCGATAAAGACGGTAATTTTATTACCATTACGGATAGAGGATGATGAGAGGGAAAGAATGAGATGAACTAGAGCGAATTTGAGCGAGAAATGAATGAGTTATGACGATTCTAAGACGGATCAAAAATGGAAGCTAGGTTTTGGGGTTTTCTTTGTGAGGAAGAAGGTGATTGAGTTGTGAGGAAGTTAGGGTTTATGAGGGAGTATGAGTGGAGTAAGTGGAAAAAGTCAAGAAAAGTCAAAGACGTCTTAAGACGTGATTCACTTGAAATCTCGCGTAAAATCCAAATACGAACTCGGAAGTTCTAAATTCGACTCGGGAAATTTAATTCTAATCTAAAACCAAATTTCGCTGAAAAGTATCCGTATAATATTTTTACTATAAAAATAGGGTACATTTGCGGGTGTTACATTACTCGATATCAATACGTGTTTTAAATGCTTTAATTGATGTTACCCAACGTTAAGTGACGATTATTATGCATTTAATGTGGTTTGATATCAGTAAATATGGTTGGACTTGGATGAGTAGCCTTAGAATTTATGTTGGTTGATGATTATTGATAATTGTTGCTGATTTTTGATAATTGTTAATGATTGTTGATGATTATTGGTGTTGTTTGATGATTTCGCGTGTATGTGGTCCCAGCCGGCCGATTGGCCGCCGGTCAGCCGACCGGCTGGGAATGCGGCTGATGTGTTATCGCTATTTTGATAATTTCTTAGTGTTGCGTAGTTCCCAGCCAGCCGACCGGCTGGGACACCCCCCATCTTTTCTTCTTTTCTCATTTGGCATGTATTCCTAGCCGGGTAGCCGGCGGCCGGTCCCCTTGATCGGCTAGGACATCCCTGTATTTTTAAGGTTGTTTGAATGTTGCTGAAGTGCCAGCTGGGTAGCCGGCAGCCGGTCCCCTTGACCGGCTGGCACCCCCTGTGACCTTTTCTTCATTTCATTCCTTATGCTCTCACTTATAATAGTTTGTACGGTTCGTTTATCGTATAAATTTATGTAATAGGAGTAAATATTCATGTTTAGAGTATATGATATCTCACTCGCTTATATCGCTTGTTTCGTGACGGTTTTTGGATATGTCACCCCTTGAGTCAGTTCTACCTATGTTTTAAATTGAGCACTAATCGTTGAGTGCTATGAACTCTCATTCCCCGGTTATACCTCCTTGCTCGTTAGACTGGAACTTCGGAACGAGGAGGTGTATCCTTAATGCTTGTATGCATGTTTTAGTGGGGATATGACGACGTTGTTGGGAGGCGAACGCAATGCGTTGATCGACTCAGCCGTCAAATGTCGTATGCTTGCAAGGTGGTGTCATTGTATGTAGCGTACCGCTTGATTATGATTCTTGTGCTCTTTCCGCCTCTTTCATGTAGTTGTGACCGAATTTGGGGTACTCGGCTTCTGTGTTTGACCAAGTCTTGGATGCGAAATGTGTATCGCATGTCGAATCGGCAGATGTTTATTCCGAGAGTCTGGCCAGGTTTAGACTAGGACCGTATTATTATCGTCGTCCTACTGAAAGGAAATGAGTCTTTCATATACGAAACGTTTATCGTGTATGGTTCAGGAAAATGTTTATCCCGTGGACGTGTTTTGATCATTCTTGCTATGTACATGGTGCTAGTGCGTGTCATTAACCATGAGAGATTATGTTACCATATTCTTATGTTTGGATGGATGTTTATAGGTTGATTATTTGTGATCGTTGGATAACTTGGCGTGGTTTATTGGTCAAGTCTCTATCTTATCAAGTATATGCCACTAACGGTGAGATGTAAGCCTTAGTGAGTATATGGTTGCCTAAGGGTGTCTTCCCCGAGTCTGTCTATAATCTGATGCTTACAGTTTTGTACTTCACGCGCCTATATCTTAATATATTGAAATGCTTATTTATACTTCTCGTAATTCACATATATATATAAGTATGCTTCTACATGTTTATTACCGTTTAAGTATGTTATTTGTGATATGGCTGGGAGAACCCGGAGTTACTCCCCACTGACTGTGGCGTTCATGTTTCATGTATGAACAGGTTGCTTGGCTGGATCTTTGCTTGTTTTTGGGTTCGGGTGTGAGCTAGCGAGCGTTGGACTTGACGATTCACCCATAGACGTTCTTAAATAGTTTACTAAACAACTTTTATGTTTGATTACGTTTTGAGAGACTATGTCTATTGGTAATATTTTATGCTTTAGTTGGTTTTTATTTGACATTCCTCGTACTCTTCCTTCCTTATGTAAAAAGTTTCAAAAATATCGTATTTTCCGCTATTTAAATTGCATGCTTGTTATATTTTATTTCCCCTATCGCGAGGGTAGTCACAACTGAAGATCTCTCCAGGAAGATTTTATTTCCCCTATCGCGAGGGTTGTCACAACGTTGTCCAATAATGATAATTTCAATAGTAATTTTGGGAAGTAGAGTTATAGATGTTTTAACTATAAACTTACTTACCAAGCTCAAATAGGTGATCTTACTATAACTTTGGAGCTTTGAAATATAGTGCAGCTGTTTTATATGTTAAAAATGGTTTTTGAATATAGTTTTAAATAATCTTTTTGAATAAAAGTATGTATAGTAGTTTAAGGTTTAAATTTATTTAGTTTGGAAATTATTATGATTTCTCTATTGATTAGTAAAACAGCTTATAAGGTGTCATGCTATCTAGGGTTTCATACATGTTCAAACCTAATCCTTAACCTATCTTACTAAGCCAACAATGGACTAGGGTTTCATGCAAGTAAGGCCTATGTGTCGTGCTACCCGTGATTGTCTTAGGTTCCATTACGGTTTAAGTAAGACGTAAACAAGGGAGGCACATGGTTTATTAGGGTTTTTAAATTTAACCTAATATATTTCAAGTTATCGAAGAAATGGCACGGCTAACACTAGGGTTTCTAATTAAAATCTAGTTTGCCTCTCTAATATAAATACTAATGCTTCCTATGCATTTACAACTAAGCTTTTCATACTATATTTTTTTTTTTTTGAAAACGTGCTTAAATCTTTATTTTGCAAAACTTATTTTTTCGAAAAGCCGCAATATACTCGTGAATTATTATTGAGAAAAACGTTATTTGTTAATAGTGCTAGAATCGTTTCTTATACGTTCAATTATGTGAACACCAAGAACAATAAAAAACACTTTCTTATAAACGTAAGTTGGAATCGAATATTTAACGATACTCAACTTTGAATCAAGTATTTAACGGTACTCAACTTTGAGTTACAACTAGAGTTAGCTGTACGAGTGGGTTCATAATTTTGTAAGCCGAAGTAGGAACTAAAATTATTAATCGATAATAGTGGACATCGGTTTCGAGTTGTGAAACTGAAACCACTTCAAGAATCCCTTGTGTCACGTGCTCTTTTATTTATTTACGACTTTTGTTTTCTACACACACGTTGCAAGTAGTTAGTTGGGTTGAATTTATCAATAAATTCAAACCACCTATTACTACTACACGCTTATACGGACAATCGAAAAAGTAGGCATACTTTATTTATACTCAATTCCCCCCCCCCCCCCCCTCTTGAGTATTTGGAATCAATAGACTCTTCAATTGGTATCAGAGCATCGTGCTCTTGATTGCCTAACATCATAGAGACTGATCCATTCGTTTTTATTTTTTGCCTATTTTAAATCTTGGTTATCTCGTGTGAAATGAAATCCAAACACCTAAAACCTCCCATCTTTGAAGGGAAAAACTATGGTCTTTGGAAGAACATGATGACACGCTATATTAAGGAACATGTTGACACGCTATATTAAGGAACATGATTGGGAATGTTGGAATATCATCCAAAACGGTCCTAACAAAATATTGGGCTCATTCAAAAACGGCACAACCTATGAGAAAGACGAAAAGGACTATATTGAGGCTGACTACCGTAAGGCAGAGAAGAACTCAAAAGCCATGACGTTATTACAAAATGGCAATATAAGCACAGAGTTTGATCGTTTCTCGTCTTGTAGTACGGCCAAGGAAATATGGGATGGTCTTAAAGTTACATATGAAGGTAATATCCTTGTGAAAAAGCATAGGATTGACGTACTCATTCAAAGGTACGAACTCTTCTCAATGGAGAAGAATGAATCAATTAACAATATGTCGGCACGTTTTTCAAGCATAACGAATAAACTCTGAAATCTTGGGAGAAAATTCGATTATTAGGATATCGTAAGGAAAGTCCTTCTGAGTCTCTCTAAGAGATGAACATCCAAGGTGAATACAATTGAAGAAGCAAGAGATCTCACTCTCCTAACCTATAAAGAGCTAATAGGTTCTCTCATGGCCCACGAGCATCTACTCGACAAGCCTGATGAGGATTCTAGCAAAGGTAAAAGTGTAGCTTTGCGAGCCAATAACGGTGAAGACGATATAGAAGATGCGACTGTCTTGTTTGTAAGTCGTTTTAAAAATAACTTGTTTAAAGGAAACCAATATAAGTTTAACAACAAAAACCCTTTTAATAAAAAGCCTAATAACTCAAAACCTTCATTCACCAATAAAGGATTCTTCAAATGTGGCAAGACAGACCACATGATCAAAACCTTTCCCACATAGAAGACGATTAAAGACAAAGCAAAATGGGACAAGACCAAAAGGGAATTTAAGCAAGTCATGCTAGCATCATGTTGGGGAGAGCTCGACACTGAAATTGATGAAGAATCCAGTGATGAAGAGGTCGCAAATCTGTGTCTAAGAAACATCACTCTTGACCTAATCACTGAAAATGATGATGAGTCTAGCAACTCAAGATCATAATTTTGCTTGATAGGAGAATCAGATTCAGACTGCGAAACTGAAGAGGTACGTTTTATTCGTCTAAAGAATCAAGTTATAAAATTACCTAGGAATGCTATGATAGATTACTTTGAGCAAACCCTTGATAATTGTCGTGAGCAAAATCTTGAAATAAACGAATTGAAAGAGCAAATCCTTGACATTGCCAAAGAGAATCAACTTTTAAAAGCCAAAACAAGAATGTTGACTTCTAAGGTTATGGCTAATTCAGCCACAACTTCTGAATCCATGAATGCTGAAAAAATAGCTCTTGAGTCTAAAGTTATAGCTAATGAAAATATAACCTCAGAGTTAAAACTCAACATTAAACATCATGAGGCGAAACTTATAGCTAATGAAGCTGTAACCTTAGAGTTGAGAAAATCCAATGAACTTCTTAAGACTGAGATAAAAGTTAAAGTCATTAAAATCGCATATCAAAAGAAGGAAATTGACTCCTCATTTCAGCACCTAAAGGAAACTAAAGCTCAAATAACGTATATTAAGAAACAACACTCAGATGTAGTTTTGATTCTAAATAAACGTTTTCAAGACTTTCGTAATAACCTTAGGTAAAGTACTTCTTCTAAAAATATAGAGACTGACCACTCTGATTGTCAAAAAGAAATTAACTCCCTAAAAGAACTACTTATGCATGCTAGGAAAGTTCATGACAAATGGAAATGTAGCACAACTGTGTTAAATTTCTTAACGGAACAATCTGACAACAACATGAAAATGAGATTAGGTCATGAATGTTACGGCCGTAGGGATCACTCTAAATGCAAATGTACTCCTTTTGAACGTGATTTTAGAAAAAGAAAATATGTCAATTTGCTTGAGTATCTAATTTACAACTACTGTGGTAATACGGCTCATTTGATAGAAAACTGTGTTAAACAGACGAAATACCTAAATAAAAACATGAACTTTGTCAGAGCCTCTAACATACAAGAGGAAGAGGATATGTGTCCTAATCCTGAACCCCTCGTAGAAGAAGTCAGAAATAATGAACATTGTTGGTTCTACTATATTAGATTGCTTAAAAGAAGAAACCTAACTTGCCTGAGGAAAACCAACAACCCAAGAAGCAACAAACTCGGGAACCTAGACAACACCAAAAGACCAAGACACCTCTTAGTAGACCATACCCTAAATGGAAAATCATAAGACAAGTTTGGGTTAGAAAACATATGATATTTAGGGTAACTAATACTAAAGGACCCAACCTTGCTTGGGAACCTAAAACATGTATCTAATTGTCTTGCAGGTGGTTGTGAAAGAAAACAACTTATGGTACCTTGATAGTGGTTTCTCAAGACACCTGACCGAAAACAAAAATTTATTTCTTTCACTTGAGCCTTTTGATGAGGGTATGGTCACCTTTGGAGACAACAAGAAAGGTAAAGGCATTGGTGTTGGTAATATTGGTATATCCTTTTCTCATTCAATTAATGATGTGTATTTAATAAGTGGTCTCAAGCATAACCTACCGAGTATATCCCAATTATGTGACAAAGGTAACAAAGACGTCTTTCACTTAGATGTTTTTGGCATCATAATTGAAGGTACTAGTAAGGTTATACTTGAAGGACATCGTAAACGAAATGTATACATGATTGATTTGGATGATATTCCTACTAACTCTTTTAATTGCACGAAAGTAGCGTTAGATGATCCTTGTCTATGGCACAAGAGATTTGGTCACATCAGCTCCCCTATCTTGTCTTATATTCACAACCATGCTATGATCAGACATATTTTAACGAAAATCCCTTATGAATTCCTTAGAGGTCGAAAACCTAATATATCCCATTTACGGTGCTTTGGGAGTAAATGCTTTGTTCATAACAATGGAAAAAATAGGTTAAGCAAATTTGATCCTAGGAGTGATGAGGCAATTTTTATTGGCTATTCTGATAATAGTTAGCCTTATAAAATTTTTAACAAAAGAACATTATGCATTGAAAAAAGTGCCCACGTTATATTTGATGAGAATGATTTTTTTGATAAGCCGGTACAGAATGATGACGAAGATGAAAATGAACCTGATTTTCAATTGTCTAAAGATGATCCTCCAGAGTTGGATAAAGAAGAAAAGGAGATCTATGGCACAAATGATGAGTTTCATACTTCTTGAAATGATAATAGAAAGAGAGCTGAAATTATAGTGGATGATACTATAACCTCCTCTCAAAACAAGGGATTAAGTACCAAAGTTATGGATGATGAAGCTATAACCTTGAATTCAAATCAGAGTAGTGAATCCAGAGTTATACTTCATTCATCTATCACCATGAGATTGAATTCAGCGGGAAAACCCCTTGATTTTGAAACATTTGAAGGTTATACCTTTGTAGATACCTCGAATCTACACCTTGCGCCAACCACCCATTGATGATTGCGCCGCTTGTTTTATATGCGAAACAATTTATGACAGTTCATAAGTTTGTCGTCAAGTGATAGCTTAAATACTTGGTCGTCATCTACATGCCAATATGGTCGTTTTGACAGTCATTAGAGTCATTTTGGAGTCCGGGTCAAAAACTGCTTCATTTTCTATAAACCTTATCCTTTTTGGTAAAATATATCCTTATTTTATTCGAGATCTACCGCAATTCCTAAAAAAAAGCGGAAATCTTTTATTTATGGCAGAAGACAGCTCAAGAAGTAACGCAGCAGGTGCTGCGCCTCTTCCAATAGTTGCAGTTCCTATTGCACCTTTTCTGCAGCTCGTTTTGCCTGTTTTAGAATATTTTCTAGATTACTTTCCGTTCTCGAGTCATTCCAAAATAATTCAGATTTCTCCCTATATATGGAGAGGTTCGTGCACACTTTCAAGGCACGTGAGTGTTCCGCCCCATCTTTCTCTCTCTTTGCATTCTAGACCCTACTCTAAGCATTTTGACATCTACGTGGTTGATCAATCGACCACGTAAGCTCAGATACTTATGGGTACCCGTCACGTTTTGCATAGATCTACCAATTTGACCAACTACACTTAATCAATCTTAACTAATCTTCTTGATCCTCTTACAAGGGCACTTTCTTTGCATTCGAGTCGAGCTATCGCTAAAACGTAATTTAGTTAATCTCGTTTCGTCAACATGTAAGTCTGAGGGTGTTTAATCCCGCCTTTTGTATTTTGATTTGTATTTCGCCTTATGTAAGATTCATGTCGGATTTATGTATGTCAAACCTTTTTATTAGTTTTGTTTAAATTACATCTTTTATAGTTCGTCTTAGATCCCTAATAATCAATATTAGTGGGTTTTCGTTGTCTTTTAGATCAAGTGTGACTCTTTAAAGGTTAGATCCATCCATATCTAGTCTTCATATTCGTCTTTGATATATTTAGTATAATTAATCTGTTAAATCATTTCAATTCGACTTGTAGATCAATAATAAACCGTAAATACACAAACGAATAATAACTGATTGTGATTCTGGCTTCACAGCCAGAACCCAACTCAAGAACAGACGCACAGAGTGCTACGCCTCTTCCAGAGGACGCATCACACGCTGCGCCTATTCTGGGTTGGATTCTGTCTCTGAACTTCCTGATTCGTTTCGACGTAGTTTAATTGTATAATTAACCGACTACTAACTCTAATATCGCTGTTAATCCGTTTAGTCTTTCTTTTCTTCAAATCTTTCCTTGAGGGCATATTTCTGACGTAGATCCCGTATCCGTTGTAATCTTTGTAAATTTTATTTTAGTTTATTTAATCATTGTATTGTATGATTTATTTGCCTTTCACATGCAATTGAACCTAGATTCCAAATTCAACCTAATTGATTGTTAAATTACACGTTCACCGACATAGTCTAAGCCCACATGCTAGGGGTAAGACGTGGATGTTGCATTTCATGCATATAACCGACTAAATATCGAGTACAGAAGAGTTTCCCTATTCATTAGTAGAGGCCGCTATCAAGGTGGGCGGGATTAGGTGGTCGATTAAAGAATTTACTAATACGTACCCTCAACCCTTACTCCAGATCTCTGTGAACATCCGTGTTCATTGCCATATATGAGAGTCATTCTAGACAAAGAATGCTCAGGGTAACGAGTTCTTGGTGTTCATGTCATCACTTTGTGTCTTGACATGACATGAAGTATTCGAACGGTTCCAACTTCCCATAAAAGTCGGTGGCGAATCCACAAATGCGTATTTCTACGCTTGCCCTTGTTTCTCCATCTGTGGTTCCCCGTGTATTATAGTTTGGAAAGGATCGCGAATCCGTGTATCACAACCTCAAACTCTAATGAAGAAGTGCCTGAGACTTTTACCAAGTGGAAATATAAAGATTCGCATCCAATGGATTCAATCATTGGTAGGTTAAGAAAGGGTGTTCAAACATGAAGATCCTTGGACAAGTTTTGCTCCTTTTATTGCTTCATTTCTACCATTGAACCAAAGAACATCAAGGAAGCTCTCACTGAAGCAGACTGGATCATTGACATGCAAGAGGAATTAAAACAATTTGAGAGGAACAAAGGTTGGCACTTAGTTACTAGACCAAAAGAAAGATAAGTCATTGATACTAGATGGGTGTTCAGAATTAAACTGGATGATACGGGACTTATTGTATGAAATAAAGCTAAACTGGTTGTTCAAGGATATAATCAAGAAGAAGGGCTTGACTACGATGAAATCTTCGCTCCCGTAGCTCGTCTTAAGGATATTAGATTGTTAATAGCATTTGCAGCTCACAACGGACTTAAATAATTTCAGATGGACGTTAATACCGAGTTTCTTAACGAATATTTGGAAGAACAAGTATTTGTTGAGCAACCCCCCAGATTCTTGGATAGCAAGTTTCAAAACCATGTCAAACTAGATAAAGCGTTATATTGTTTGAAACAGGCAACAAGGGATTTGTAAGCCAGATTGTCAAATTTTTTACTTCAAAACGATTTTAAAAGAGGATCTGTCAATAAAACCCTATTCCTTAAATCCGAGGGGTCAAATATATTAGTTGTACAAATTTAAGTAGATGATATTATTTTTGGTTCAACTAATAATAATATGTGATTATTTTTCAGAATTGATGACCTCTGAATTTAAGATGAGTATGATGGGAGAACTCAAGTTCTTCCTTGGACTGCAAATCCAACACACAAAAGAAGCTATAATGATACACCAACAAAAATACATCAAAGAGCTAAACAGAAAGTTTGGAATGGAGAATTCTCATCCTATGGCCACTCCTATGGTCACGGATAAGAAACTAACTAAAGATGAAGATGGTTAGTCTTTCGATGAGACGACCTTTTGAGGTATGATTAGCTCACTTCTCTATTTAACTGCAAGAAGACCATATTTTATGTTTAGTGTAAGTGTTTGTGCTTGATTTCAATCGTGCCCCACAGAATCCCATATGGTTGCAATTAAGAGAAATTTGAGGTATTTAATTGATACATCTAAGTTATATCTATGGTACCCTCTGCAATGTAATTTAAATCTCGATCATAGGGTATTCGGATGCAGATTATGCAACTTGTTCACTTGACAGGAAAAGTACATATGGCATAACTACACTTGTTGGACCATGCATCATCTCATGGGGGTCTAAGAAACAAAATTAAGTTGCCTTATCTACTGTAGAAGCTAAATATTTTGCTGCAACCTTGGTATGTTCCCAATTACTTTGGCTTAAGTAACAATTATCTGATTATGGTGTGGATGTCGGGTATATACCTATTTTATGTGATAACACGAGTGCTATAATTATTTCGAAAAATCCCGCGCAACACTCGCGTACAAAACACATAGAAATTAGACACCACTTTCTTAGAGACCAAGTAGAAAAGGGGAACATAAGACTTGCATTTTGTAGTACGGAAAAACAATGGGCAGATATGTTAACCAAAGCATTAGCTAGAGAAGGTTTTGAGACTTTGCGGTTGGAAATTTGTTTAATTGGTGGTATCTAAACTTGTCATAAATATTTCCAATTCCTATGATTAGCTAAAATAGATGAGATTGTACGATTGTGTCCTTATTTTCCGTTGTAAGTATATTTACGTCAAAATGTCATGCTATATTTCAAGTGTAAATTAGTTTGGTAACTGAATATATTATGTGTGTGTATTGCCAAGTATTTCTACCCAATCAAATCTCAAAATATACAAAATATACCATACCTTATCTTTTACCAAATTACCTAAGATTGCCTTACCATAAATAAAAATAAAAATAAAATAAAAAAACCTACTTCACATAATAATTACCGTCGGCCTTTCACCCCTCTATACCCTTAAAGTCAAAAACATTTATAACTCCAATAAATACATATTCACTCCTCTAAAATCACCATCATTACTATCACTTCCCTAAAACTCCTCAAACATTAAACCCTCTCAAACTCTGACATAAACCATCAATGGCGCCAAAACCATCAACCGGACCAACCACCCCTTCCACCCAATCAAAAACCCATTCCTCTCCACAAAAATATCAACCAGAATCTCCCATCCCTTCTCCAACCCAAACAAACCCGACACCCATTAACCCCGACTATGACCATGGGGAATAGAGTACGGTGGGAAACGTCGAAAACTCGATAAGGGGAAGAAGAAGGCTGTTGAGGAGGAGGCTTTGGTGGAAGAAGTAAAACAAGTGGTGGTTTGCGACGGGATAAGTCGCACCCTGTTTTGGGAATACATGGATCATGCCACGGCACAAGGGCTCGACAAACTTCGTCTCACCAAAAAGGAGCGGACTCTTGTCAATCGAGTCTCCAAGTACGGGATACATGCAGGTCAGTATTATCCTAAGACATATTATGGTCATATGAACGCTCTTCGTTTCTTTGTCAAGAATGGGAGGATGTGTGTCAGTTCTTGGGTCCAATGTATCCGATTGAGGTAATTTAGCTCTTTGCTTCAGTTTCCTTTCGTGATAGTAGTTTCTATGCGGTGGTAAATGGCCGTGCCATAACCGTCACCATTGCCGAATTCTTCACTCTATTTTTTGTCCCTGATGATGGGATGGTAATTAATCCAAGTGCAGAATGAGGTGAGGTGACCGATGAGGTCAAGCTTGAGATATTATGCTACGGGGTCGGGTTATGTGTTGGCCGATTCTTTTCCACCTAAGATGAAATTATTTTTCCAATTTTTTATGGAACACGGTTGTACCGCAGAGGGGCGGTAGTGATAAGGTCTCGAGTTATTAGATGGTCAATGTTCATTCTTGGCTTAAGAGTAGAAAAACCAATCTTCCACGTCTTATTTTTCATAGAATAGTTCAGTCTAGTGTGACTGTTACTAAAAAGAAACTACCCTTGACGGCTGACATGCCATATGGGATGTGGATCTCTCTTTTGTTGGAGGTAAGCAGGTTGTGGACCCTGGAAGTTATGGGGTTTTGACGAGGGATGAGATGGGGGACAAGTATTTGAAGGTGATGAAGATTGGGGCTATTGGTCATGATTTGGTGTTTACAGCGAAGGGAATGCGGGTTGAACGAACATTGGATGAGGTTATTGCCGGGTCTGGTACGACGATGGACATTGGTGCACAATTAAACTCGTTATTGGCGAGTATTTCTGAACGATTTGAAGCCCAAGCAGCTGTTATGTCGAGCATTGTCTTTAGAATGGGGCAGGGGGTTTCTGCTCCTGTTGGGGCCGGTTCACCAGAGCTTGAGGCATCGATTCAACAGGTAGAGGATCGTGTCAAGGAGCTTGAGCGGAGTGTGGTCATCATACGTGATGAGGTGTTTTTCCAGGGACGAAGGTCGGACAATTTGGCTAGTCAGGGTGGGGCATTCTACAGAGATGGAAAGGGTATTGACGATGATGTGGCTTCTATTTTGGAGGCCACTAAAGCCTTATCATGTAAGGTTCTCAACTTCAATACATGCCTCACAGCTCAGGCCAACCATGTTTGCTCCTATTTTGATCGTCTCTCCTCGCTGGAATATCGTACTCGTCATGGTGTTGTCGACCCTACCATCCCCAGACAACCCGGTACCTAGCGCTTCCTTCACCCTATCTTATTTTTCACTCCTTGAACCTTAATTTCTTTGTCTTTTATTCGGCCCAGATGGTGTTTAAACAATTTTCTTGGTTTGTACTTAACACATTTTATTTTGCTTGTTAGACTTCGTTTCCTTGTTTATAATGTGAATTTTGTGTTTATATTTATTTCCTGGTTTAGTATTATTCTAGTCGTGTTACATTCTTGTTCTTGTCTTTTCGATGATATCAAGAGGGGAAGAAATGCCCTTGATTTAAGTATTTACCTAAGCTTGCTCCTTGTCAAGACATTTAGTCTCTTAAGGTACTTAGGTTTTTATACTTTGGCTTTGAACATCTTGATCTTGCGTTTTTTCCAAATATGATTTTTATAGTATTATTGCACTGTAAAATACTAAGGCTTGCAGGATTTCTATTTGAGTTCAGGAAATTTAATTAAATAGCAAATGATGTCAAAAATTAACTAAACTTTGCACAAACCTTCCTTAGGGTCTTAGAAAGGACTGCTTATAGTCTTGTGAGTTTAGGAGATGATTTACTATTTTTACTAAAATTGAAAACAAAAATAGACAGAAATGGAGCCTGTTTTAGAGAGAGTGACTTGTATTAAACTGAAACTCAAAGATATGACTTAGAGAACTTCCCCTACAGCATGGCACAAGAGAAAGGACTAAAAGACTGGATTTGAGACAGGTTTAGAGTATTACAGCAATGCACTAACACCCTAGACTTAGGCTCAACAGCAAGCAAGCTAGTCACAGCAAAGCACAGACTTAACTTGACTCACAAAGCAAGACACTGATCAGACACCTTGAAGGTGTATCAGGCTTGGCTCAAACTACAGCTCTTAGCACAAGTTTGAAAGATTTGAGAGGTTTCTCAAGGCTAATTCATTCATAAAAATCTGCCTAGAACATTACATAAGAACCTCGTTATATAGGGAGGCTGACACAATGTGACACCTTGGATGTAAAGTCCATCCAAGGGTCAGCTTTGGACTTGAACTACTACAACAAATAGCTAATTAAGGGCCTCACAAGAGGACAAGTTTAACAACTAGATAGTACAGACACAAAGACATAAAACAGACTGATGCAAAAAAGTGATAAAGCAAGTTTTGGAGTTTTCCTGAAATGGAAACTGTTGTTCGTGTTGTCTTGCTGCTTGCTCTGGGTGTTTTGCTGCTCCTTGGTACTCTTCAATTCTTATTTGAACTTAGATAAACCTGCCTTAGATGAGGATAAGTTGACTTAGACAAAAGGAACCCACAGCTGGACTTGAGCTTACCCTGTCATGAGGTTCACTGGACCCTGGTTTGGACTGCTTGTAACTTAAGATTTTGCTAGACTTCTAAGGGGACTCTCCTGGACAAACTTGTTCATTAATGAGTTGGCTTTATGGTAGGCCATGGTGGGGGTGGCTGGGATGCCCTGGTGTACCTCATTGGTGCTTGGCTTACTGACTGGTCTGATGAGCCCTGACAGGCATTGATCCTGGCTTGTGTGTGAAATGTGGACTGACTTGGACCCTGGCATGACTTGGTGAACCCTGGGATGTCTTCTTCATTGTCTTGGCTTGGTTTGGTTTGAATTTGGCTTGACATGGCCTGATGTTTGGACCTTGTGGTTCGAGCTTCAATCTGAGGGGGTCTTGTGGTCAGGCTTGTCTGGCTTGTGGCTTGATCATCAAGGCCCCTTGGGTGAGCTCCTGCTGCAGCCTCCCCAGGTTGAAAAGGGCTTGACCTCAAGCTTGTGTATTCCTCTCCCTCAGATTCTTCATAGAAGGGACTAAGGTCTCCAACATTAAATGTTCCATGAACTGCATATTCTCCTGGCAGATCAATTCTGTAGGCATTGGGACCTATCTTCTCTATGACTTGAAAAGAACCATCTGCTCTTGGCTCTAGATTGTTCTTTGTTCTGGAGGGTAACCTCTCTTTCCTTAGATTGATCCATACTAAGTCTCCTGGTGCAAAGTCTTTCTTGATCTTAGGAACCTTGGCATTCTTCTTGTATAGATCATTGGTTCTCTCAATTTGTTTTCTGACTGACTCATGGAGTTTTAGCATTTGTTCCACCCTCTTCTTGGCATCATAATGGATCTCTGACCTGCAGACATTTGACAAATTCAAAGGCATTAAGGGGTTAGTACCATAGACCACTTTTAAAGAAGGAGTGGCCTGTGGCTGATGATGG
This sequence comes from Heliosperma pusillum, assembly GCA_022085475.1. Taxonomy (NCBI): domain Eukaryota; kingdom Viridiplantae; phylum Streptophyta; class Magnoliopsida; order Caryophyllales; family Caryophyllaceae; genus Heliosperma; species Heliosperma pusillum. Next base: position 16,149 of record JAIUZE010048320.1, read on the forward strand.
AGCTCTATTAAAGAAGAACTCTGCTTGAGCCAACTTTAAATCCCAATCCTTGAGAGATTTGCTGACTATTCACCTCAAGATCCTTCCCAAGGTCTTGTTGGTCACCTCAGTTTGTCCATCTGTTTGAGGATGATGGGAGGTACTAAACAACAACCTGGTATTAAGCAGCTTCCATAATGTTCTCCATAAATGGCTCATAAACTCTGTGTCCCTGTCAGACATAATAGTCCTTGGAACACCATGCAATCTCACCACCTCATCAAGATATAGCTCTGCCACACTCACAGCATCCTCAGTCTTCTTACAGGCAATGAAATGTGCCATCTTACTGAATCTATCCACAACCACCATAATAGAATCCTTGCCTCTTGCTGTTCTAGGCAATGCCACTATGAAATCCATACTCACATCTTCCCAAGGCCTATAGGGGACAGGTAGGGGAGTGTAAGACCCTGCCTGGAATGAACTCTTGGCCTTTTGACAGACTAAACACCTCCTGACCACTATTTGGACCTCTCCCATAATCTTAGGCCAGTAGAACCGATCCTGCAGTATATCCACAGTCTTCTGAACCCCAAAGTGTCCTCCAAGGCCACTTCCATGCACTTCCTTGATCAATAGACTCCTATAAGAACCTCTGGGAACACACAGCTTGTTTCCTTTAAACAAGAATCCATTTTGTAGAGTGTAGGGTGAATCAATAGTCTTGGTTCCCTCTTTTTGTGCTAGCCAATCTTCTGCAAAGTCTGGATCCTCGTGATACATGTCTTTCATGAACTCAAACCCAAGAACCCTTTGTTCCATGGTTGATAGCAGGGTGTACCTTCTAGACAATGCACCAGCTACAACATTTTGTTTCCCTTCTTTGTATTTGCTAGAAAAGGTAAATGACTGGAGAAACTCCACCCATTTAGCATGTCTGTGACTGAGCTTATGCTGGCCTCCTATGTACTTCAATTCTTCATGATCAGAGTGTAGAACAAAAGGCTTGGGCTTCATGTAATGACTCCAATGCCTTAGAGCCCTGACAAGAGCATAAAACTCCTTATCATAAGTAGAATAACTCAGCTTGGCACCATTTAACTTTTCACTGAAATAGGCTACAGGCTTCTTCTCCTGGATGAGGACAGCTCCAATTCCCACTCCACTTGCGTCACATTCAACCTCAAATAGACAATTAAAGTCTGGCAACTTGAGGATAGGGGAACTGCACAAGAGTTTCTTTATGTATTTGAAAGCCTGCAAAGCATTCTCAGTCCAAGTGAACTCTCCTTTCTTCATACATTCAGTGAGGGGTGCTGCAATGGTGCTGAAGTTCTTAATGAACCTCCTCTAGAAAGATGCTAAGCCATGAAACCCTCTTACTTCTGTGATGTTCATAGGAACAGACCAAGAGTGAACAGCAATGATCTTGTCCTGATCCACTGAAATGCCTCTACCAGACACCACATATCCTAGAAACTTAACTTCCGCAGTCATAAAGGTGCACTTCTCAAGCTTCCCAAAGAGTTTACTCTCCTTAAGTATCTCAAACACAGCCTCAAGATGCCTCAAATGATCATCCTTGCTCTTGTTGTAGATGAGAATATCATCAAAGTATACTACCACAAATCTTCCTAGGCAAGGCCTAAGCACCTCTGTCATCAATCTCATGAAGGTACTTAGGGCATTTGACAGACCAAAGGGCATGACAAGCCACTCATAGAGGCCATGCTTTGTTTTAAAGGCTGTCTTCCACTCATCTCCTTCCCTGGGCCTCACTTGATGGTAGCCTTGCCTCAAGTCAATCTTAGTAAAGAACCTTGATCCCCTCAGCTCATCCAACATGTCATCAAGCCTAGGTATAAGGAACCTGAACTTGACTGTGATGTTATTGATAGCCCTGCTGTCTATGCACATCCTCCAAGTTCCATCCTTCTTAGGAACCAATAATGCAGGCACATCACATGGACTTAAGGACTCCCTTACAAACCCTTTACTCATCAACTCTTCAATCTGTTTCTGCAGCTCTTGTGTAGCCTTAGGATCACATCTGTATGCTGGTGTATTAGGTAGTACAGATCCTGGCACAAGGTCTATCTGATGTTCAATTCCTCTCACAGGGGGTAAGCCATCAGGAAGTTCCTCTGGGAAAACTTCCTTGAATTGATCAATGAGGGGCGTAACTTCTGCAGGAACTACTTTAGACTCCCCTTCCTGAACCTCCTTTGACAGCAGCATCAACACAGGTTGTTCCTCACTAAACTCTTTGACCATTGCTAATTTAGATAGGAACAAGACTCCACTAAAGTCTTCAGCCATACTGGGACTCCCATAACTCTTCTGATTAGGTGGCAAAGGGGCTAATGTCACCATCCTGCTCCCATGTTTGAAGGAATAGGTGTTGCTCCTTCCTTGGTGTATGGAGCTCTTATCAAATTCCCATGGCCTTCCCAATAGTAAGTGACAGGCATCCATTGGAACCACATCACACAGTACTTCATCCTTGTATACATTTCCAATGGAGAATGGAACCATACATTGCTTGTCCACCTTAACCTCTGCTCCCTTACTCAGCCATCTCAACTTATAGGGATGAGGGTGTTCCTGAGTACTTAGCTTCAGCTTGTCAACCATAGTGACAGAGGCCACATTGGTACAGCTACCTCCATCTAGGATAAGGTTACAAACCCTCCCTTGTATGGTACATCTACTCCTGAAAATGAGGGACCTTTGATCCTCCTCCAAAGGTATCTGTTGTGAATGCATTACCCTCCATAGAACCAGACTGTGGCCTGTATCAGGGAGTGCCACTATTGCCTCCTGACTAGGCTCATCCTCCTCACTCACCACTTCTTCAACCTCAGGCTCATCCTTCTCATACTCAACTAGACCTTCTTTTTCCCAAGTCTCAACCTTCATTATAGTTAAAGTCTTCTTAGAAGGGCAATCCTTCCTGAAATGCCCATAACTCTGACATTGGAAGCACCTAATTCTGTTCTCAGTCAATGAAGTGCTTGGTTTTTTACCCATGATGCCCTTTCCCTTGTCTAAGGTAGGTGGGGGTGCTGTCTTGGGGGTATCAATGGTCCTCACCCCACTGTAAGGTCTGTTTTGAAAAGGCCTAACAGGTTTTGGTGTGACAGGCTTAGTCTTTCCTATCTTTTCAACTCTCAGAGACAAATTAACAACATCATCAAATGACCACAGAGGTTGCATCCTAACCTTGTTAGCAATGCTCTTATCTAGACCCTCTAAGTACCTAGGAATCCTTTGCTCAGGTTTCTCATTTATATCACACTGCAAAGTGAGCTGTTCAAACTCTCTCAAATAGGATTCAACAGATTTATCTTCTTGTTTCAACATAGACAACTTAATGACCAGATCCTGGGTGTAATCCTTAGCAACAAAATTATCTAACAGTTTCTTCTTCAGTTTAGTCCAAGACTTGATGGGTTCTTTCCCTTCCCTAGCCCTTAACCCTTTCATGTTTTCATACCAAAGAGAAGCATACCCTTTCAGTTTAAGGGTGGCTACTTTAAAAGACTTAGAATCATTATATCCTTTATACTCAATGATTATTTCTACTTCTCTTAACCATTATAACAAATCGTCAGGATTAAGACTACCAGAAAACTCAGGGATGTCTACCTTAAGATGTTTGTTTGTGTGCCTGTGGATGGAAGCCCTGCTCCTTGATGAGTCATCTGAATCTGGATACTCTTCATCATCAGGTGGCCTTTATCTGCCTCTTCCACGTCCTCTGCCTCTTCCTCCTATGGAAACATTGCCATCAAGAGCCTCATTCATAGCCCTTGTGAGTTGTGTGACAGTTCTGGCTATGCCTTCCACCATAGTCTCTAAGTTGGTGATTCTCTCTTCACTCATTGGGTTGTTTTTTGTGTTTTTAAATGTAGTTAGGGAGAATGAACTCACTAAGACTCTCAACTAAAGCTCTGATAACCAAAATTGCACTGTAAACTACTAAGGCTTGCAAGATTTCTATTTGGGTTCAGGAAATTTAATTAAATAGCAAATGTTGTCAACAATTAACTAAACTTTGCACAAACCTTCCTTAGGGTCTTAGAAAGGACTGCTTATAGTCTTGTGAGTTTAGGAGATGATTTACTATTTGTACTAAAATTGAAAACAAAAACAGACAGAAATGGAGCCTGTTTTAGAGAGAGTGACTTGTATTAAACTGAAACTCAGAGATATGACTTAGAGAACTTCCCCTACAGCATGGCACAAGAGAAAGGACTAAAAGAATAGATTTGAGACAGGTTTAGAGTATTACACCAATGCACAAACACCCTAGACTTAGGCTCAACAGCAAGCAAGCTAGTCACAGCAAAGCACAGACTTAACTTGACTCACAAAGCAAGACACTGATCAGACACCTTGAAGGTGTATCAGGCTTGGCTCAAACTACAGCACTTAGCACAAGTTTGAAAGATTTGAGAGGTTTCTCAAGGCTACTTCATTCATAAAAATCTGCCTAGAACATTGCATAAGAACCTCCTTATATAGGGAGGCTGACACAATGTGAGCCCTTGGATGTAAAGTCCATCCAAGGGTCAGCTTTGGACTTGAACTACTACAACAAATAGCTAATTAAGGGCCTCACAAGAGGACGAGTTTAACAACTAGATAGTACAGACACAAAGACACAAAACAGACTGATGCAAAAAGTGATAAAGCAAGTTTTGGAGTTTTCCTGAAATGGAAACTGTTGTTCTTGTTGTCTTGCTGCTTGCTCTGGGTGTTTTGCTGCTCCTTGGGATTCTTCAATTCTTATTTGAACTTAGATAAACCTGCCTTAGATGAGGATAAGTTGACTTAGACAAAAGGAATCCATAGCTGGACTTGAACTTACCCTGTCATGAGGTTCACTGGACCCTGGTTTGGACTGCTTGTAACTTAAGATTTTGCTAGACTTCTAAGGGGACTCTCTTGGACAAACTTGTTGATTAATGAGTTGGATTTATGGTAGGCCATGGTGTGGGTGGCTGGGATGCCCTGGTGTACCTCCTTGGTGCTTGTCTTGCTGACTGGTCTGATGAGCCCTCAGAGGCATTGATCCTGGCTTGTGTTAAATGTGGACTGACTTGGACCCTGGCATGACTTGGTGAACCCTGGGATGTCTTCTTCATTGTCTTGGCTTGGTTTGGTTTGAATTTGGCTTGACATGGCCTGATGTTTGGACCTTGTGGTTCGAGCTTCAATCTGAGGGGGGTCTTGTGGTCAGGCTTGTCTGGCTTGTAGCTTGATCATCAAGGCCCCTTGGGTGAGCTCCTACTGCAATTATGTTGAGGGGGAACTTACCTTAACCATAAATCATTAGAGGCTTGTCATCATCAAAAAGGGGAATTTGTTGAACCATATAGTTATATGATTATGCTTTGATAATGACATGTATATTTATATAATGTATATGCTTGTGCTTGTAATCGTTTGTTCAAGTCTTGTTAGAATAGGCATGGTTTGACCCTTAAAGTTTTAGCTAGTTTAGCTATAACCTTGATGATTTGTGAAATAAAGGTCAAGTAATTTTATAGGTCATTATACTATAACTTTGGAAATGCTGAAGCAAAGTTATAGGTATTTCGACTATAACTTTGGTGACTATTAAGGTTTAAATTTATTTAGTTGAATATTATTGTGATTTCTCTATTGATTAGTAAAACAACTTATGAGTTGTTATGCTATCTAGGGTTTCATACATGTTCCATACCTAAACCCTAATCTCTCTTACTAAGCCCAACAATGGACTAGGGTTTCACGCAACTTAGTCCTACGTGTCGTGCTACCCGTGTTTGCCTTTGGTTCAGTTAGGATTTAAGGAAGATGTAAACTTAATATCTTTTCTTGTTACACAAGAAAGGCATATGGTTTATTAGGATTAGTAAATGTAACCTAATATCTTTCTTGTTATCCAAGAAACAGCACGGCTAATGAAAGTTCATAGACCCTAATTAGACTCCTCTAATTAGTTACTAAATTACTTGTTAATTTAGTGTTTAATAAAGATCTATGTAACATGCATGCAAATTAAAATGCATAATAAAAGGTAAGAAGAAATTTCCTTACATTGGGAAATTTCGGTTTATATGGGCACAACAAGAAAAACCTTTCTTGTTGATCTTGTGCTTGAAAGAAATAGATGATCCTCCTTGTAATCTGAAAATTAGAAGACCTCCTTTGAGAAGCACCCAAGAGAGAACCCAAACTAATCACTTAGTTTTTGACTAGAAAACACAAGTGATAAGATGAACTAATATTAGATTTTATTACTACTCTAGTAATAGGAAATATTAGTGTTTGAGAGGTTTTAGAGAGATGAGGATTTTAGTGAGATGTACATGCAAAATAAGAATGAACAAGCAAGTAAAATGAACAACAAAATTGTCCATTTAAGGACACTATGGTCCGGCCAAGAGAGCCTATGTGGCCTCTTATTTTGCTTAAAATAATCCCATGCAAATTGGTTGAGTGTAGATGTGAATTAGAACATGATCATGTGTCATAAACATGACATGATCACATGTTGTAGTGTAGTACAAGAAACACCAATCATCATGTCATACACTACCAAAATTTCGGCACCCACAAGTGTAATGTGGTCCATTTTGATTTTTGATATTTGTCCCACAAATACTTATAATCATATGTTTAATTATCTTGTATAATTAAGGGTTAATTTGATCATTTAACAATTACATGACTCAAATTAATAAATAATATACACTTAACTTTTAAGTGATATTTTATCATTATATCAATATATAATGGGTCCCACAATGCCTAGTTAGTTTATTTTACAACTCCTTGTAAATATAATTAACTAATCACCTCTACCTCAAAGTATAAGCATAACCTCAACTAATTTAATGAATTAACTATTAATCATTAAATTAAATCTTATTCAATCATATTAAAATAAGACGTAAAATTTATTCAGTCAATTATCATATAATTGACTAATAAACTTATCCGGAATGAGTTCGTAACTCAATTTCCAATAAATAACTCTCGTAACTAAACATATATCAAATATATATATAAAGTACTAATTAATATGTATCGTATACAAATAATTAGATTTCTGTTTGGGTCGCATCCTATAGGTGTGACCGAAATGGGTCAGTTGATTACCGCCGTCATACGACAATAACGTCTAACTCTAGTCAGCTGACCGTTATCGATTTACGTTAATCAACTGACGTGGAGTATCAAAATACTAGTCATCCCACTAATATTCCAAAATGAGATTTATAATATAAATGCACTATTGTGGAGGACACTTGTTCCAACAATCTCCCACTTGTCCAATACAAGTTGTGCATATAGCCTCACTATTGCGGAGGACTCCTACTCCCACAATATCTCCCACTTGTCTTTACAAGTTGTGTGCTACCAATTCTCTTGTCACTTTTGTGTCACATCCTCCCACTCATCGCAAGGTGTCTTTCAGGTCGCACTTGCGATTGGAAAAATAAATTGAGTGGTTTTCTCGATCTGGAGAGTAACTGTCTGACCGGAAAATCTACCATAGATCTCTTCCGAGCGTGGCCACGCATTTCCAGTCACTACTCCTCGAGTGGCCCGAAGATGTTAATACCCAACGTGGGTGGACAATTCCTGTTGACCCAACTTACACTGTATAATGCAAATCACCATGACCCAGTAGATGCCCATCGGCCTCCTTTCACGGCACGACCTAGGACAAAAACCAAAGTCAATCGGAAAATACACCGACTCAGGTAAATGGTCGCCAGTCTAAAGAATCGACTCATAGGAATATAATAGAAATCCCCGCCACGACCAGGCTTCAACAATTTTGATAAGGGACTCTATCATGGTCACTGTCCGACAGAGTGTCTCTACAGTCTGTCTATGTAAACGATCAGTCATCTCCATGACTCCATGGTGCTGAACCAACCATCGATCGACTTACAATCTAGTCATTGCGAGACGTCACCTTATGCAAATGACTAGGGACGATTACTAAGTTCATCATGTTCACTTGAATTGAGTTCAACCTTTCTTATAACCAATTCGGACAAAACAAAGTAATAAATTTAGTCAATACTAAATAAAAGAGCTCATATAAAACTCGAACAATGAATGCAATTATCATATATGCAAATATTGATACAACATTCAATTATTACATATCATATAATCTAGAGGAATTCAGGAACTCGTCTTAATCCCATCGAGACGACATGACTATCATGTTTAGCCTTTGTAAGAGGCTTGGTTAGAGGATCAGCGATGTTATCGTCTGTCCCAACCTTACATACATTTATTTCCTTCCTCTCCACGTAATCTCTAATTACATGGTATTTCCTAAGTACATGTCTAGACTTGTTACTAGACTTGGGCTCATTTGCTTGAAAGATAGCCCCACTGTTATCACAATACATCGTGATGGGATCTGTGGCAGTAGGGACTACTCCTAGTCCTTCCAAGAACTGCCGAATCCACACAGCTTTCATTTGCAGCCTCTGATGCCGCGAGGTACTCAGCTTCTGTTGTAGAATCCGCAGTCACGCTTTGCTTGGAGCTCTTCCAGCAAACGGCTCCTCCATTCAACATAAAGACATAGCCGGATTGGGATTTTAAATCATCCCTATCAGTTTGGAAACTAGCGTCTGTGTAACCCTTTACACGCAACTCAGTCTCTCCTCCAAACACCAAGAACGAATCTTTAGTCCTTCGTAAGTACTTAAGGATGTTCTTTACGGCTATCCAGTGACTCTCACCTGGATTGGCTTGATAACGACTCGTCATGCTCAAGGCATAGGCGACGTCAGGGCGAGTGCACATCATAGCATACATGATCGACCCAACTGCTGAAGCATTAGGGATCAACTTCATGCGTTCAATCTCCTCGGTGACGGTAGGACTCTGGGGATTTACTCAGAGTGATACCATGACCTATTGGAAGGAAGCCTCTCTTAGAGTCTTTCATTTTGAACCGATCAAGAATCTTATCTATATAAGCTTCTTGACTTAATGCTAGTATCCTCTTGGATCTATCTCTATAGATCCGGATACCCAAAATGCGTTGTGCCTCTCCCAAATCCTTCATCTGGAAATGTTTCCCAAGCCACTCCTTGGTAGAAGTCAGCATTGGTATGTCATTCCCAATGAGAAGTATGTCATCCACATACAAGATAAGGAAAGTAACTTTGCTCCCACTAAACTTCATGTATAAACATGGTTCCTCGACACTTCGAGTGAATCAGTTTTGTTTAATTACATGATCGAAGCGATGATTCCAACTCCTTGATGCTTGCTTAAGACCATAAATGGATCTCTTAAGTTTGCATACCTTCTTAGGGTTGGATTTATCCGCAAAACCTTCAGGTTGTGTCATGTACACTTCCTCTTCTAGAATCCCATTCAAGAAGGCGGTTTTGACATCCATTTGCCAAATTTCATAGTTATAAAATGCGGCAACCGCTAAGAGAATCCTAATGGATCGAAGCATGGCGACTGGGGCAAAAGTTTTGTCATAGTGTAAACCATGAACTTGAGTGAAGCCTTTTGCCACCAATCTAGCTTTGTAGATATCATTATGTCCATCTATGCCATTCTTGATCTTGTAGATCCACTTGCACTGAAGAGGTCGCACCTTCTCAGGTAAGTCTACCAAGTCCCATACTTGATTTTCGTACATAGAATCCATTTCGGATTGCATGGCCTCAAGCCAATGCGTGGATTTGGGACTAGAAACGGCCGACTTGTAGGTTGTGGGTTCATCACTTTCAAAAAGTAATAAATCACCATCTCCCTCGATACATCCGAGGTAACGATCAGGTTGAAAACTAATTCTACCTGACCTTCTAGGGACAATAACCGTTTCAGACGAGGAGGGAACGTTTTCTTCCACTTCATTTTCGGTTTGTGGCTCTCGAACTTCGTCAAGTTCGAATTTTCTCCCACTCTGCCTTTTAGAAACGAAATCGCTTTCTAGAAAGACAGCATCACGAGACACAAACAATTTGTCCTCATGACGGTTGTAGAAGTAATATCCACGAGTCTCCTTAGGATATCCTACGAAATAACATTTGTCGGATCTGGGTGCGAGCTTGTCATTAGACTTCTCATGAACAAATGCCTCGCAACCCCAAACTTTCATAAACGACAAATAAGGAATCTTTCCTTTCCATATCTCATATGGAGTTTTATTGGCTGCTTTAGTCGGGCTACGATTTAGTGAAAATATTGCGGTTAAGATGGCAAATCCCCCAAACGAGTCTGGAAGCTCTGTAAGACTCATCATCGACCGAACCATATCTAATAAAGTTCGGTTTCTCCTTTCAGACACACCATTTAATTGAGGTGTTCCAGGAGGAGTCCATTGTGATACTATACCACAATCTTTTAGGTGTGAATCAAATTCATAATTTAGATATTCACCACCACGATCGGATCGTAAGGTTTTTATCTTTTTATTCAATTGGTTTTCCACTTCATGTTGAAATTCTTTGAACTTTTCAAAAGCTTCACTCTTATGCCTCATTAAGTAGACGTATCCATATCTACTCAAATCGTCGGTAAAAGTAATGAAGTACTTGTAACCACCTCTGGCTTGGAGAGTCATTTGGCCACATACATCGGTATGTACAAGGCTTAATACTTCACTTGCTCGTGTCCCTTTTCCCGTAAAAGGAGCACGAGTCATCTTGCCCAAAAGACAAGATTCGCATTCACCAAAAGATTCGTAATCAAATGGTTTGAGAAGTTTCGTTGAAACAAGTCTCTTTATGCGTCGTTCGTTTATATGACCTAAACGACAATGCCAAAGGTATGATTGATTAGGTTCACCTAATTTGAGCTTCTTGCTTTCTACATGATATATTTCTTTAACATTATCAAGAACATAAATACCTCCAATAGAGATGGCTTTACCATAAAACACATCATTAAAAGAAAATGAACAACTATTGTTCTTGATTACAAAAGAGAAACCCTCCGCGTCAAGTACGGAAATGGAGATAATGTTCTTAGTCAAGGAGGGTACAAAATAACAATCATTTAAATACAACTCAAGACCACTAGCTAAGGTTAATACATAAGTTCCTACGGAGACGGCGGCAACTCTTGCTCCATTCCCCATTTGTAGGTCCACATCACCCTTGGCTAGTGCTCGCACGTCCTTCAGCCCCTGCAAGTGATTACAAAGGTGAGAACCACATCCAGTATCAAATACCCAAGTGGAAGTGCAAGCATAGTTAATATCTATCATATAGAGAGAAGAGAGAATTATACCTGACGGTGTCACACATCCGTCCTTCTTATCCTTCAAATACTTGGGACAATTGCGTTTCCAATGTCCCTTGCCTTTACAATAAAAGCATTCGGCTTCGGCGTGCGTCTTACCCT
>JAIUZE010048321.1:0-34451 GCA_022085475.1 Heliosperma pusillum
GGAATCATCGTTTCGACCAGGTGATAAAAGAGAATGGTTTCACTCGATCGGTCGAGGAACCATGCTTGTATGTCAAGTCGAGTGGGAGTAAGATTGTCTTCTTGATATTGTATGTCGATGACATACTCTTGATTGGGAATGACCACTAGTACAAAAATATTAATTTGCGGCGTCAAAAAAAGGTCTTTATGCGGCGTTTTTGATGTAGCAGCAAATGAAGGGGCCGCAAATAGCAAATTTATTTGCGGCGTTTAAAAGTTTTTTTGAAAAAACGCAGCAAATAAATTCGTCTTATATGAGGCGTTTTTTCAGAAAAAACGCAGCAAATATACATTAATTTTTTTTTTTTTTTTTTTGCAAAAAACATAATCCATGCAAATGATTTGAATATAACAACTCTAAATATATTTTCCAATAAGACAATCTTACATGATTTTAGTAAATATTCTAAATGTATACATTAAAGAGAAATATAACTCATAAATATACAATACTCCAAAACTAATTACAAGGGCATTGAATTACAAAATTAAAAAGTAACTCATGTTTGATTTTGATCTCAAGCAATCTAAATATTAAAAGACAACGATTAATTCCATAGCATACTACGCCTACAGACCGCTTCATTCATCAGAGCACCTCTTATGTCGCCTCTCCAAGGCTTCTTTCTCGTCACTTGTGTTTTGGTGGCTAGGAATTTCCTTGAGAATGAGTAAGTACCTGAATTCTTTAGCTCAAACAAATTGTGAGGAATATTTACAAAGTACTTCACCTTGAAATGTTATGGTGACAAAACCAGATCTCTATCCATACTTTGAGAAAACTTACGAAACCGATAAATCTCATCACGCGCAAAACATCAGCAATTACAGGAGTCAACGACATGTCAAACATAAGTGAAAAAAGAGCCTAGAAAAAAGATAATTCCCGATAATCTGATACTAGTATTTGAGCTAATTTTGAACTAAACATGAATATATGCAACACTTGAGTTAAAGACACATGACCAAGTCTAAACTACTTATCTCATAACCGATAGGGAAGGCAACTTAACACGATTGCATCTACTATGCATGTAAATTTACTAAGAAAAATAACTGGGTTAAATTCTCACATTCCGCTCCGATTCTTTCAACACAAAAACTTACGAAACAATTTCAGCACCCACTCAAATTCCGAAACATAATGCAGATTAGCGTGAATTCAGATTAGATTAAAAAATAGAAGTAGACCTTAAATACCCATTTTAAAGATAAAAGTGCAGAACCATCTCTTATACATCAATTATTCATTCACCTTGAAGCTTACGTATTCGGATTCATATGTAGTACGGAGTATAAGTTTTACTTCTCAAAATATAGTGTTAATTAAACTAGGACTAGAGGATTCCATTACAGGAAATCATTATAAGAAACCTTTATAACAGAGAAGATGAAGTAGTTACAGGTTAATAAGTTTGTGGTAAAAAAGAGAATACATATCATTTATTCCAGAAGAGGACATGGATAGTTTTGCTTATTTTATGATACCCGTCGCTAGCTAACAGGTCAGCAACACTTAGCAGCAGCACCAGGTATGAACGTAAACAATTCAAAATTGTTAGCTACCGCAAAACAGAATAACTGTGTGCATGTTTAATAAGAAATTGTCTTCATAAGTATCAATTTTCTATATAACATCAAAAAAACTGGTAAATCATACCTTGAAACTAGAAAACTCGAGCGAGAATGTGAAGAGACTAAACGAGATTGAGACCTGTAAGACAACCTTAAATCAGTAAGACTAGGCAAAGCATAAAAATGACAGGTACTCAACCCACAATATTGACCCTAGCTGCATAAATGGTAGCAAGGCTAGTAAAGTTATCTGAAATAGAGAAGGTCTGGAGTGCACTTAAACCAAAAAAAGTTTGCGGCGCCAGTACATATGAAAATCCATGCCGAGTTCAAATCTTTCGCTTCCAATGGTAGAGGTCCCGACTCCACATATGATAAATAAAGCTAACATGAAGGGTGATTTGGAAGTTTACAGATGCGTACCACCGACTCTGGCTATAGTCGAATGAGAGAGGAAGGCGAGTTGAATCTCAGATTGGAAATACTAGTTGTGGTAGGCCGATGAACGATGAAGACACAAAGACCGAGTCTTCAGATTATGATAAAGAATTATGGTGATGTTTGGGTCAGCCCACGCTATGGTTGATAACAAAAGTCAAGGATTGAGGAGAGATGTGTAATGGTGAGATTGAATGATTGAGGGTAACAAACTCAGCGGTGAGTTTCAAATATTAGTGAGTAAAACTATTTGCGGAATTTTATCGCAAAAACGCCTCATGTGATTTATTTGAGGTGTTATATTATTTAAAACGCCTCAAATAGTGTTATAACATTTTTTGAAATATAAATAAGCAATTTTCTAATTGTTACGGTTGTTCAAAAACGCCTCAAATAGAGAGCCGCTAATTAATATTTTTCTACTAGTGTCACTATGACCTGCTACACATAAACAAATGTCTTTATGTCCTAAGGTAAGCTATCACAAGACGATCACCGTGTGTTACGTAAAAATAGAGTCCAAGCAATATGTTATATGATCCTCGGCGCAAAAAAAAAAAATCAAACGAGAGAGAGAGAGATCTACATAAATGCGTCTCAGATACTTGAGCACGAAAAAATGGAAACGGTCATTCTTTCCACAAGGCAGACACACAACACCAACACCATGGCAAAAGATAAGTAAATGGTGAACTAAACCTCACATAACCTACCAGATTCTAATCTGGCAGACTATGCTTACTGCATTTAAAACATATCAACAAACTTAGTTTACTAGATAGTCATCAAGCAATGAAGTCAAAAGACAAATAGAAATACAAGAAAAGAGATAAAGACAACAAATGGTTTATGATGTATATCTAGCATAAAAAAGTATGCATGCATTCTTAGTAATTGGGGTCACGATGAATTCATGGCCATGTAGAACTGACTTCTTATATGCAATTGTAATATAAGCAATTGAAAGCTCCGCTTTCTTAATTAATTTGGCATGTGAAGTTGCGTCTAGGCACAACCATCCTATTTGAGGGACATTTTATGCACATTGGCAAAACGAAAAGCATGATTTTGACCTGAGAGAATACGCTTTAACAGACTATTCCGACTCTTCTGACATATCAGTTCTACCTTACTACATAAATGGAAGATATAGAATTAAAAGTATAAAGGAGACGACTAAATAATCATTTATACCTCATTGTCAACTCTCACTAATGTAAGTGGCCACAATACAATACTTCCAGTCAATTCTAAGTTCGTTGAAAGTTGAAGTTAAATCTAGATGCGAGAAGTAAAGAAAATAACAAAAATGATAAGCTTTTACTTGGTCGATTTCTTGGTTAGGTATCTTTTTCTCATATGTGAATGTTGACGTTCTTTCAAATAAAATTAGTAAGAAACTTCTTAGACTAGAAAATATTTCTGAACAAAAACAAGATAAGCAGCTGTATAAATTTAGGGAGAGACTTCTTAAAGTAGAAATTATAAATTAGCTCAGTTAATGTTCAAATGGGGACGAAGTTTGACCGTAAAGTTTAATAGTTTAGTTCATTAACGAACAAAATATGTTAAGTTTGGGTCCTTACTTCAGGCTTAAATCAATCAAATGCCTTAAAATCTTGTTCAGAACACGATTTATGTCCAATGTATACCAACTTTTATGCTCTTCTTTTGTACGCATCCAATCCACTCCCCACAGTACTAAAGAGGGACTTTTAACATTATACAGATGGAACACATTGAAAAGTTGATGTCATGTGTTGTTAAGTATAATGTAGTCCCAAACTTGGAAACAAAATTGAGGACTTAGTTCACTTGTCAAGCAACTGTTTCGACAATACAGGTACGACATAACACGGTGAGAATTCATCAGCAAGAACTTCTACACTTGAAAATTGATTATTAAATTAAAAAAAATGAAGTTTCGTACAAAATTGCAGTGCTCCACATTGAACAACACCCAGATGTAGTCAGATTTCAGCATTTGGTCGGGCTTATATTTACTAACTAAACTCGTTTTTAGCTTAATGTTTAAATTAAATAAAAAACTAATGAGTAATATAAACGATAACAAAAATTGGGATTTTAGGGCTTTCTATTATCGTGAAGGAAATACTCCCATTAATATGTGTTTAGCTGTTTAGGACAGATAACATAATTAACCCAAAACAAACATAAACCCTAAAAATCAACACAACAAATAATATAAAAAGTAAACCCTAAAAATTGGGATTTTAGGACTAGATTTTACACACCTGATATTCGAATAATAGAAAGGCACGCTTAGAGGAGTGGAGTTCCGGCGAGGTGGTGGTGAGGAGTGGAGAGGCAAGCGTTTTTCGCCGATCAATATTTTTGTTTTAGAGTGACAATGGAAGATGTGTGGAGTGGTGAGTAATATCAGTCATATGACTATATGTGTGTGACTATGGATACTGGGGGACGCATGAATGAGTTTATTATAATTTTTTTTTAAAGTTCACTTATTTGCTGCGTTTTGATAGAAAAACGCCTCTAATAGTCTATTTGCGGCGTTTTCTTGTAAAAACGCCTTAAATAGGTATATGAGTTAAAGAAAAAAAAAATAATAATTTGCTGCTACTACGCTAAAACGCCTCATATAGATAGCCGCAATAAAATATTTTTCTACTAGTGGACATTCCTCTCTTATCTTCGGTAAAAAGTATGGTTCAGGAACCATTTCCAGATGAAAGATCTGGGTGAGGCACAACGCATATTGGGGATCCGTATCTATATAGATAGATCACGACGGATGTTATCACTCAGTCAGGAGTCTTATATAGATAAGATTCTTGAAAGGTTCAGCATGACCAACTCCAAGAAGGGGTACCTTCCAATGACTTCTGGGATGCATTTGAGTAAAACTCAGGCACCCAAGACATCGAAAGAGGTCAAGCGCATGAGTCGTGTTCCTTATGCATCAGCCATAGGATCGATTATGTATTCCATGATATGCACACGTTCAGACGTGGCATATGCATTGAGTATGACGAGTCGGTACCAAGGCAATCCAGGTGAAACACACTGGATGGCTGTTAAAAACATCCTTAAGTACTTACGAAGGAGTAAGGATTAGGTATTGACTTATGGAGGAGATACTAAGCTATGTGCAATCGGTTACGCAGATGCTAGCTTCCAAACGGATCGAGATGACTCGAAATCTCAGTCTGGATTTGTCTTTACTCTTAATGGCGCTGCGGTCAGTTGGAAAAGTTCCAAACAAAGTGTTATAGCAGATTCTACAACTGAGTCCGAGTACTATGCCGCTTCGGAAGCTGCAAAGGAAGTTATATGGATGCGTCAGTTTTTACAAGGACTAACCGTAGTTCTTAGTTCTAATGACCCAATCACCATCTATTGTGATAATAGAGGTGCCATCTTCCAAGCTAAGGAGCCTAAGTCTAGCAACAAGTCTAGACATGTACTTTGGAAGGCTCACATGATCCGAGATTACGTGGAGCAAAAGGAGATAGTGATAGACAAGATTGCTTCGGATGACAACATCGCGGACCCTCTCACTAAACCATTAAAATATGATAAGCATGAAGGGCACATTATTTCCATGGGAATTAAATGTGTTCCTGAGTTGTAGTAGTTGTTTATATGGATTAGATAAATGTATCTTTTTCATATACTATTCATAACATCATCGTATTGTTTCATATTTTGTTTTTCATGTGGATTGTACGACAACATTGAACGCCACAAAGTGAACTGAATTACATTATATTTGTTTTGGTCTGTAATCGCCCACATGAGCTGATAACTCTGGCAATTATATTGTGAAGTTGATTGATGGTGGGTTCAACGAGCCATAAGTCAAACGGTTGACTGATCGATCACAGATACGAGTTATAAAGATACCTCGTAGGACATTGTGACAACGTTATGGAGTCCTAAATGTTTAAGAACATTCGGTGCCAGGTCGTGGATTGGACGTCCATAGTGTTCCTAGAGTCGATTCTTTTGACTATCGACTGTGTCTTGAGATTAAGGCAGTTTTTGGGTGACCTTGGTTTCTTTCTCATGGTCGACCGTAACAGGAGGCTAAGCAGATTTTTACTGGGTCATTTCATACTGTGCTTGTATCTGCAGGATTCGAGTTGAAGAAAATATCCAACCTTTATCAGGTTTTGTTATTTCTCAAGGCCACTCGAGGAGTTGTAACTGAAATGCATGGCCATGCTCGAATAATGATTCGTTTATCAGTTAGGTTACTCTCTAGTCGGGAAAACCACTCTTGATATAGATCACTTGTAAAATACGACCTTTGTGAATACGGACTTTGCAAATATTTTTACATTGAGTGGGAGAAATTTTGGATATGAGAATCGGTTATCGCACATACAGTTGTAAGGACAAGTGGGAGATTGTTGGAGCTAGTGTCTTCCACAGTTAGTGTGATAACGTGTATAAATCTCTTACAGGTTCACATGGTATACTTAGTATTCTTATCAGTTGATTAACGTTTATCGATAACGGTTGGCTTGCTAGAAGTTTGACGTTATTGTCATTTTAATGGCGGTGATCAACTGGTCCCTAAAAGTCACACCTAAAGGATGTGTTTGAGAGATATGATTATATGAAAAATATGATCATATTGATGCCTTATATGACTAAAAGGTTAGTCAATATGACTAATGAGTCAATGTAATGATGATACGATTAAATAATACTAGCTGAGACGAATTAAATGTTAATTCGTAATTGAATATAAACTGTTATATCTAATTGATGTATATAATGTAATTATTCAATACGATTAAATAATGTAAGCTTAAACGAATTAAATGTTAATTCGTAATTAAATATAAACTGTTATATTTAATTAGCAAACTATAAATATACGATATTTATAGTTGACATATATATTATATGATATTGTCATAATAAATGATGTCAGACCGGTATTAATAAATCGACTGGAAAATGTTGTATGGACTTATTAATATGTGACAACATAAATGACAATAATAATACATACACATTTTATACAATAAAATGAAAAGCTAACAACCTAAAAACAAGTAGAGAAAAAAAGAGTCCTCTCTTCTCTCCACTACTGGATTTGGACGGTTAGAATAGAGAGTAGAAGAGTTTGATACAAACTCTTTTTCTCTATATATTCTCATCATCACTACACACAAAAATGATCTGTAGTTTTTGGTATTCATTCTAGCACTAGAAAAAGGCATTTCTCAGAGCATCTTGGGTGCAACGATTAGGAGAATATCGATCTCGATATTTTTTCTTAGGCCATATTGCTAGGACCGGAGGTTGATTCTAATCTTTATGTTTTATATTATGCATTTCGTTTATGACTCGTATTTCATATATTATAATTTCGTTATAATCCTTAAATTTCATGTTGAAATATACCGATATTTCCCACCATGTCAGGATGGGTTAGAGAGAGGTATTGAAGGGTTCCAACTATTGTTCTGTAGGTGGAGTGGTCTTGAATAGGTTTGGTATCTTCACGGATAAGCGGTGTGTCTGTGGCCATAGGAGTTGTGTTTGGTTTGGCTTCAGCGATGTGATGTTTAACTAATAGGTCTTGGATGTATTTAGCTTGATTTAGATGAATACCAAGTTTGTTAGAAGTGACTTCTACTCAGAGGAAGTAGGACAGGGGTCCAAGGTCTTTAATAGAGAAGCGATTAGATAAGTTTAGGATAAAGTTTTGAAGGTGTTGTTGGTTGGGGCCAGTAAGGATAATGTCATCGAGGTAAACCAGCATAAAGAGACAGGTGGATTTGGTTTTAAGGATGAATAAGGAAGAGTCGAAGATAGACTGGTGAAAGCCTTAGGAAACTAGGTATGACTTGAGTTCAGTGTACCAGGCTCGGGGAGCTTGTTTGAGGCCATATATGGCTTTGTTTAATTTGCAAACATAGTCAGGTTTTGAGTCATTAACAAAGCCTTGTGGTTGGGCCATGTAGATATTGTCCGTCAAGGTGCCTTGTAGGAATGCATTGTTGACATCAAGTTGTCGTAAGCGCTAGGAGTTGGTTATTGCGAGGGAGAGAATTAACCGAAATGTCGTTGGTTTGACAACCAGACTAAACGTTTCTGTGTAGTCTAATCCTGGTCTTTGGTGAAACCCCTTCGCAACTAGTCTGGCCTTATGTTGTTTTAGTGAGCCATCAGGATTGTATTTTATTCCATAGACCCATTTGCATCCAATCACATTCTGAGATGATTGTTTAGGGACTAAGGTCCATGTTTCGTTCCGTTCAAGTGCGAGAAATTCATCTTGCATGGCAGTGCGCCATTGGGAAGAATTAAGTGCCTGTTTAACTGTGTTTGGTAGGAAGTTTGGTGTAGCGGAAGCATGAGCAATATTTTCATATTTGGGGTTAGGGACACGAATGTTATTTGTAAGATGGGTGACAATAGTGTGGAGTTTGATGGGTGGTGCTAGTGTCGGGTTATGGGTAGTCGTGGAAGAGGGAGAGGGTGTATGATGATGGGTAGGGTCGGTGGTGGGGTCAGAGTGTGAGGGAGGGAGCATGGTGGTAGTGGGATGGTTATGTTTGCGGGTGTAGTCTTTGGTTATGAGAGGACGTGGTCGAGGTACATAGAGTGGGTTGGCATCTGGAGTTGTAGTAGACGGTTGAGTCGAGATGAGTTGTAAGATGGGAAGAACGAGAGAACACCAGTCAACCGGGTTGATGGTGTCATTGATGGTGGGGTCTGTGTTGAGGAGACGAGAGTAAGGGAAGTCGTCTTCAATAAACTTGACGTGACGAGAGGTGTAAAGTCGATTGGTTTTGGGTTCAAGGCAATGAAATGCACTTTGAGTATGCGAGAGTCATTCTATACATAGAATACTAAGGGTAACGAGTTCTTAGTGTTCATGTCATTGCTTTATGTCTTGACATGGCATGAGGTATTCGAACGGTTCCAACTTCCCAAAAAGGTTGGTGGCAACTCGACAAATGCGTATTTCTATTTTTGTCCATTCCAAGCGCGCTCGACCGTGGTTCCTCACAGCCACAACCCGGCACGTGATCGTGGGTCCGTGTATCACACCTCCTCGATCCGCATATCGATAACTCATATCAATAGTCACATTAATAAACATGACACTCACAATCATGAAAAATCGCATTCAATTCACAACTATCGTTTATCATCACCGACACGATTGCAATCATACAAATCATCACAATATAACATTACATAAACCGAGCAGGATAGAAGCCTACCTTTTTGCAAATTTATCGATTCACACGCCTAGCGCAAGAAAACTCAAAATCGTTCCTCTACAAAACCGCAGCCTACAAACACGTAATACTTATAATTACTTACTATCGATTTACTATTATCTTTGTCAATTATAAATACTAGATCACTGAGTTTAACCATAAGATAAGATAAATAGATTACTTAGATCGTGGATTAATGAATTATAATACAGAATAAGGCTTACCACCAATATCGCAGAATAAGGCTTACCACCAATATCGTTGAATGAGTCTTTCATATGTATGTTGCTATAGGATTAATGCACATAGCCACCCATTTATCAACACAAGTTTCATAACCAGATGAAGTTCTGCAAATCTAATTTCAAGCTATAGCATACAAGTACTCTAACATAGGAAACATTCTAGGGTGGTTAGAATTCTTCATAAATTTCAAAACCTTAAACTCTAAATCAGTATCAATTAACAATCAAATATAATATCTCAGTTCCTTGAAATATATATCAAATAATTCCCAACATTCATCAGCAAAACTTACGGGAGAAAAGAGAGAAAAATAAAGAATGAACAATGAAGAAGATATATACCTCAAGATAAGTACTCCCTGACAACTTCTGGAGGTAACCTTTCTAAAAACTTTGTGCGCGCTCGATTGAACGGAATTACTGATTGCCGTGCCGAAAAAAAAGAAAAATGAAAAGAAAAAGAAATGAAAAAAAATGATGTTGAATATGAAAGAATGAAAAGAAAGAAAGAAGCATGTATTGAAAAGAAAAAAAAATGGTTTATGAAAAGAAGAAGAAGTTGTGAGTGTTATTTCCATGATCCGAAATTCAAAAAGTTGGGAAATTCACTCTTGTGTTGCCATGAGTATAAGCCAATTTGCTATTTTTGGCTTAGTTTTATTTTCTTGGGAATGGTTCCGAGTTTTGATTGACTATCCTTGCATAATTGGTATGTTGATAGCTTGGGTGCACCAGTTTTATGAGGGATTGGGTAGGGTTTAGGCTTTAGCTTTTGCTCTAATCTAGATAAAGCATAATGATTAGTAGCCTTAAACCTATAGCCACCCTAATGCATTGTTTAGACAAAAATAATAAGCATGCTCATTTGTCCCTATGCTTGGCCGGTCACTTTGTGTTCAAATAAAAGGACGTTTTCCTCTTAGGAACTCATTTAATCAGATCTCATATTATTCATACTACAGCTCACTAAAAAATCACTAAATACTTAGAAACTTTAGAAGTTTCATAGAACTTGTGATTAGAACTTGAACTTGAGTTTCTAAATTAGAAACTTCAAGTGTCTAGTACTCAAATTAAGGGGATCTTGTTTGTTGTTCTAGTAAAGCAATATTCAAGAGATTAAGGGTAAGTCTAGGTGCAACTTATAGGAGGGTATAAGTTGAAATAAGATTATAAGTAGATGCTGAAATAAACCAATCACGTTCGGAACAACCATAATTTGTCTCACCCGAGACACTAAGTGTCTCGACTGAGACAGGCGTGACTCGACCGAGACAGATCGACGCATGCGGGTTTTGGCATAAGAAAGATTGACTGTGACAGCCCGCGATTTCGCAGTAAAGTAAACACATAGATTTGCAGCGGAAAAATACGAAATTTTTATAACTTTAAAAGCAAAATCGCGAATGTCACTATATTATAAAACCAAAACTTAATTTAATAAATTGTTTATACAAATTGCATCTTAAATAAGTACAAAGGACACCGATCCCTTGATAAAACAAAATTAAGATAATAAACTAATATAAACTAGACGCTAAGGGTGAATCGTTGTAAGAACACCGCTTGCTAGCTCACTCGCCACAACCTCATGCAAACACCAACCTGCAACTTGTACATTCATTAAAAATGAATGCCACAATCAGTGGGGAATAACTCAAGGTTCTCCCACCCATATCACATCAAAACGCACATAAGCAAGTATAGAAACATGTATCATCATGCATACATACATATCATGCCGATTATAAGTAGAGCATTTCATATTTACATTACATAAGCATGCGAAACATCCATCGTAGCATCATCATGCAACATCAACTCGGGGAAGACTCCCCTTGTCAACCACATGTACACCAAGGGCTTGCATCTCACCATTAACGACATATGCTTGAGAAGGTTTGGGACTCGACATACAAAACAATCATAGGTATCTAATCAATCTAGTATACAATCCATAGTATGATCAAACATAAGCATACACACTCTCACGGTAAATGACACGCACTAGCATCTGTACATGCAAGTATGATCAATCACGTCCACGGGATAAACATTTCCCTGAACCGTAGACGATAAGCATTTCGTAGGCGAAAGATTCACAAGTCCACGGGATGAACATTTCCCTGAACCGTATACGATAAACATTTTGTACACGAAAGACTCATTTCCTCCCGGTAGGACGACGATCATAATACGGTCTTAGTCTAAACCTGGCCAGACTCTTGAAATGAACATGTTCCGATTCGACATGCGATAAACATTTCGCATCCAAGACTCAATTAACACAAAGGACGTCGAGTACCCCAAATTCGGTAAACTACACGAAGGAGGCGGAAGGAGCACAAGAAACATATTCAAGAAAGTACGCAACATGTAATGACATCACCTCGCAAGGATACAACATTTGACGGCCGGGTCGATTAACGCATTGCGTTCGCCTCTCAATGACGTCGTATTATCCCCACTCACAAATGCATTCAAGCACAAAAGATACACCCTATCGCTCCGACATTCCAGTCTAATGAGTATGAGGGTGTAGCCGGGAAATGAGAGTCAAAGCACTCAACGAGTAGTGCTCAAATCATTAAATAAGGCAAAACCGACTCAAAGAGAGGACATACTAGAAACCGTCACCAAACATGTGATAAAGGCATGTGAGATATTATATAGTCTAAACATGCATATTTAAATGTGATTACGTAAGTTTATAAGATAAACAAACTATACAAACCATTACATGTATAGATATATGAGAGAAAAGAAGGAATAAGTGTGACAGGGGGTCCTAGCTGGTCATGGAGACAGGCGGCCGGGTACCCGGCTGGGCACCATAACATACCAAACAACAACAACAACATCGCAGGGACTCCCAACCGGTAGGTATGACCGGCAGCCGGCTATCCGGCAAGGGTCATAGGTCAACCAAGAAGAGAAAGAATGAAAGGGGAAGGAGGCTCCCAGCCGGTAGGACGGCGGCCGGTGGGCCGGCTAGGTTACGCAAAACAACATGAACAAGTCATCAAGAAAGAAGGACGGGGCACGCACGCACTACACGAAAGAGGCGGAAAGAGCACAAGTATCATATACAAGGAAGTACGCTACATGCAATGGCACCACCTCGCAAGGATACAACATTTGACGGCCGGGTCGATCAACGCATTTCGTTCGCCTCCCAATAATGTCGTCATATCCTCACTCACAAATGCATTCCAGCACCAAAGATACACCCTATCGCTCCGATATTCCAGTCTAACGATTATGAGGGTTTAGCCAGGAAATGAGAGTTCAAAGCACTCAACGAGTAGTGCTCAAATCATTACATAAGGCAAAACCGACTCAAAGAGGGGACATACTAGAAACCGTCACCAAACATGTGATAAAGGCATGTGAGATATTATATAATCTAAACATGCATATTTAAATGTCATTACGTAAGTTTATAAGATAAACAAACCATACAAACCATTATATGTATAGATATATGAGAGAAAAGAAGGAACATAAGTGACAGGGGGTCTCAGCCGATCATGGGGACAAGCGGCTGGGTACCTGGTTGGGCACCACGACACACCAAACAACAACAACATCACATGGACTCCCAGCCGGTGGGTATGACCGGCGGCCGGCTACCCAGCTGAGGTCATAGGTCAACTAAGAAGAGAAAGAAGGAAAAGGGAAGGAGGCTCCAATCCGGTAGAGTAGCGGCCGTTGGGCCGGCTGGGGCACGCACAACAACATGAACAAGTCATCAAGGAAGAAGGCTGGGGCACGCACGCACTACACGAAAGAGGCGTAAAGAGCACAAGAATCATATACAAGCAAGTACGCTACATGCAATGACACCACCTCGCAAGGATACAATATTTGTTGGCCGGGTCGATTAACCATTGCGTTCGCCTCTCAATAACATCATCTTATCCCCACTCACAAATGCATTCAAGCAACAAAGATACACCCTATGGCTCCGACATTCCAGTCTAACGAGTATGAGGGTGTAGACGGGAAATGAGAGTTCAAAGCACTCAACGCGTAGTTCTCAAATCATTACATAATGCAAAACCGACTCAAAGAGGGGACATACTAGAAACCGTCACCAAACATGTTATAAAGGCATGTGAGATATTATATAGTCTAAAGAACATATTTAAATGTCATTACGTAAGTTTATAAGATAACCAAACCATACAGACCATTACATGTATAAATATATGAGAGAAAAGAAGGAAATGAAGTGACAGGGGGTCCCAGCCGGTCATGGGGACCGGCGGGCGGGTACCCGGATGGGCACTCGACACTTCAGACAAAAACAACAACATCAGAGGGACTCCCAGCCGTTGGGTGTGACTGGTGGCCGGCTACCCGGCTGGGGTCATAGGTCAACCGAGAAGAGAAAGAAGGAAAGGGGAAAGAGGCTCCCAGCCGGTGGGGCGGCGGCCGGTGAGCCGGCTGGGGAATGCACAACAACATGAACAAGTCGACAAAGGAAGAAGGAGAGGCTCCCATCCGGCGCCGACCACCTGGCTGGGGCACGCATATGCTCAAAATCCATTAAATTCAACCAAAAACAATCAGGGGACTTTCAGCTGGTTATGGGGGCGGCGGCCGGTGGGCCGGCTGGGGCAACACGCACGACTTACAACATCAACAACCATATTACTTCAATTCCTATTGGTACCCATTAATTCCAATCGTCATTTATCATCATCCCAACACATTAAATGCATTCTAATCATAACCAATCATTGCATAAGGTTAATGAAGACAACATTTAATACCCAACTCAAGTTTAGCAATGATAAGTAGATAAAATCAACCATATAAGTGTAACTTAGTATAAGATTTGTATAATAGACATATGAGATGGATTTACACATATGTATGAGCAATTAACATTTATTCATATGAGACTAACACAAAGAATTCATCTTTCACTAGCAAATGCTATAACTAACACATAAAACTCATAAAGATATTGAGTAACCCATCACCGTTACCTCGATTAGCATTTCAAATCTTCGATTTCCAAGCTAACTATCAACTCACATGAATTCCTTGACTCAAAATATTCAAAATACATCTTTTCCCGATAAATAAAGCGACAAGAATCCAAAATCGAAATATGGTAAAAGACGGTCTTAAAACAACTTTAAAAGTTACAATATTTTATTAGCTAGAAAGAAAGAGGATGGTGAGAGGATTATGAAACATTAAACGAAATTGAATTTGGTTAAGAAACGAGGAAGAGGATGTGTGCTTCCCCTAGATGTCTCATTAAGGTTGATCTTAGGAAGGCGTATGATTCTATTGAGTGGGGCTTTGTGGAGATGGTCTTAAGAAATCTTAACTTTCCTGAGCATTGCATTAAAATGATTATGCAGTGCATCTCTACTACATCCTATTCTTTGGTGATTAATGGTACTTCACAGTGCTTTTTTCCTGGTAAGAAAGGTCTTAGACAAGGTGACCCCCTTTCTCCTCTGCTATTTACTTTATGCATGGAGTATCTGAGTAGACTACTCAGTGTGATAAGTCAAACCAAGGGGTTTAAGTTCCATCATTTGTGCAAAAGCTTGAGACTTAATCATTTGTTGTTTGCTGATGACTTGTTAATCTTTTGTAAAGGAGATTTGAGGTCTATTTTCATGATCATGGAGGGGTTTAAATACTTCTCTATGGCTTCTGGGTTGCATATTAACAATGATAAGTCTGATATTTTGTTGAATGGGGGCAGGCCTGACATTGAACTGCTGATTTTGGAACATACTAGATTCAAGAAAGGTAATCTTCCATTTAGATATCTTGGGGTTCCTATGTCTCATAAGAGACTATCTAAAGTGGAGTGTAATATCTTAGTGGAGAAGATGATTGCAAGGATCAAAGGATGGAATAAGAGGAAGATCTCATACACAGGAAGGCTCACTCTTGTTAAAGCTGTATTAAGTACAGTTCAAAAGTATTGGGCACAAATGTTTGTGCTACCTGTGGGGGTGTTGGATAAACCGAAAGCTTTATGTAGGAACTTCCTTTGGGAAGGTGTTGATAGTTACTCTAAAGCTCCTTTAGTGGCTTGGACTTGTTTATGCAAAGGCAAGGATTATGGGGGGTTAGGGTTGGTTGATGCTAGACTCTGGAATTGTGCAGCAATTGGGAAGTTGGTATGGTGGATAGCCCTCAAGAAGGATCACCTATGGATCAAATGGATAGACAAAGTATACCTTAAAGGTAGGAACTGGCAGACTTACTCCCCTTCAAACTATAGTTCTTGGGCGTGGAGGAAGATTTGTGCTGTGAAGAATATGATGCTGTCTGCTCTGATCAGGGAAGATTGGATGAGTGAAGACAATCCTTACACTATTGCTGCTGGGTATTCTTGGTTACAAGACAATGTAGATGACAGGAAGGGATGGTGCAGAATAGCATGGAATAGACTGAATGCTCCTAAGCATTGTTTCATTAGTTGGCTACTATGGCAGAAAAGGCTACTAACAAAAGATAGATTACATAGAATGGGGATTGAGACTGATAGAATATGTTTCTTGTGTGGGGTGCAGCCTGAGGATCATCAGCATCTGTTTGCAGAGTGTAAGTTCACGCAGGAATGCTACCAGTTAATGGATACATGAATTTAGGTTAATGTTCAGTTCTTCTACAATGCTGATAGATTACAAAGACTGAGACATAAGTCTGGATTTCAGAAGAAGATTTGCTGGGCTCTAATTTCAGCTTTGCAGTATGGTATTTGGAAAGCTAGGAATGTTTGTAGGATGGATCATTATGTTATTCGTCCAGGGTCTTTGGTGGATCAAGTTAGAGATGAAATGAGGTTGAGATTATTAAATGTTACATTAGGGAAGATTTCAAATAGGGATATTAGTTGGTGTAAAGAGTTGAATTTGATGTAAGTAGGCTAGTTGTTTGTTAGTCATGAGTAGATCAAAGCTTAAGTTGTAATTGATTTTGAATGATTTTATAAAATTCTTACATTGGTACCAAAAAAAAAAAAAAAAATAAGTTTAGATGTAGAAAAATAGGTTTTATTAAAAATTGGAGGAAATGGATATTTTATGGTATAAAAATGAAGAAGAGGATGAGAGGAGAAGATTGATATAAAAATCGTCAAGTTTCGTTGAGAGACGGAGAAATGACATCCGTCTTAAGTTTATAAAGATATGGAGTTTTAATGGTGGTTTGATGTTTGAGGAAGAAGGAGGAAATTGTTGAAAAATGAAGAGGGAGTAGGAGTTTTAGTGGGTTTGTTTTGAGAAAATGAATAATAGAATACCTAAATTTCATATTGGGTCAACTCACATGGATTTTCGAGTTGAATCCGATTATGAATTCTTAACGGACTGAAATGCGACGGTTTCTACCCAACTAAACTAATTTCTATTTACATTAATTAAAGACACGAAATCATAAATTATCGACTTAAAATAATTTAATTAATAAAAGTAAAAGACGAATTTATAAATTTACGACTTTAGTAAATTATTCTTTATTATAAAATCTAGGGTGTTACATTGACCAACAGAGATACTTCGACAAAAGAACTCAACACCATAAGACGGGTCGATCGACAACGACTCATCGACACAGGAACTTCACACCCACACTTGCCTGTGTCTCGACCGAGAAATCAGTTGACTCGGCCGAGATAACCCCCAGTCGACTCCACATGCTAACCTTTCCACCACGTCAATTAAGCAACCTACCATCTTGTACCATAAAAGTTACGGCTTTTACATTAGAGGTGATGAAGGAGACCGTTGGAAATATGGCAAAGGTTGTGTAAACCAAGGTAGGAGAAGGGTCCGGGTCAGTCTCTATCTTGGAGTATTATCAGCCAATTTTTGCCGTGCTTCATAACATCCGCCTCCCAAACACGAACTCACTAACGTAAATAATGTCTTGCGACTCGTTATATTTTTGGATAGTGTTTATTGTGCAAGGTCATAAAGTGAAATTCCGGGTCTTGTTGATTTTGGAGAGGTTTTAGTTAGCCAAGGGTGGCACGATTGTTTTAACATTGTTATAGTCATTTGTCCTTTTTAAAGATGTCAAGAGGGGGAAGATAAGGTACCTAGTATTAGATCGGTTTATGACCTCAAAGCCATCTTTTCTTTTGGTACAATGTAATGAACTATAGAGGTGGCAATCGGGTCAATGAGGTCGGTTACGGGTCGGGTTCAGGCAGTTCCGGTCGAGTCGGGTTCGGGTTGGGGCGCTTACGGGTCAGGTTAATCGGGTCAATAACTACAACAGGTCGGTTCAGTTTCGGATCGGTTGACCAATGAGTCGGGATATATCAGGTCAATATGCTTGATCAGGTCGAGACCGATTTGGTTTCGGGTTACTAATGGGTCGAGTATTTTATATTGTCGTCTTAAATTAATCGGGTCAATGGTCGGGTCGTTCTGTTAAAAGATCACTTTTGAACTTATGAATTATAATATTTGATTAGAGGAACTCGATACAAAAGATATTTGTAAAATATAAGAGTATAACACTATAAAATTTGATGATTGTATAATTTCATTGAACACTTATGTTGCTCGACCTCGGTTATAAGTATATGACATGAGTGCCTATCCAGTGTCGGATTCGCCTATAATATGGAAAAAAAATAATGTTTTTGGTCGAAATTAATCAGTTGTTTATGTAGTTCATAGTTTTGAACATTCGACATATGAAGTATGCGGCAAGGAACTAAATGAATTACCTATGAAATAGATTTTATTTATTATCTTGACGGTGATCCTATGTATTTAGTTTTGAATAGGCTCTATTAGAATGGTGTATTTGAGGTTTGGATTTTAAGATCATAATTAATAACCGCGGTCGGATTGTATGGTCATAACTCATAACTCTATCTTCCCTTTATTTTTTTCAATGCAGCCAAAGCTAAACACTCTTTTTCTCACAAAGCGTTAATTTAAAATTTTCTACTTATATCACTTGCAAAATAATTATTAATAAGTTTAATTAGGAATATAGCGTACTAAATTTACAACTGACTATTTATTTTAAGATTACATATTGTTTTGAAAAATAAAATGAGTGATAATTTGTTTTATCAAATTTATTAACAAAAAAAACAAACTATAAAGGAATTTAGATTCTTAAAAAAGATTATTTGGCTATGAGTCGGGTCGAATGTAATCAAGTTAAAACGGGTTCGGTTCAGTTCGGTTTGGGTCAGGTCGGGTTTGTGGGTGAATCGGGTTTCGGGTCGGGTCGGGTCGAGTCACAAGTCGGTTCGGGTCATATCATTTCAGGTTCTATCGGTTTATCGGTTAACCTTCGGGTCGGTTCAGGTCGGTTTCAGTTCAGCAAATTTACAGGTTCTATCAGGTCGGTTTTCGGATAAGTCAGGTCGGTTTTTCGGGTCGGGTCACCTTTTGCCAGCTCTAATGAAGTATAATATTATAAGGAAATAGCATACATAATCATTATGATTTTACACAGACCACTCTAGACATTCATACTATTATTAAATACAAGAACTAATACAACCAAGATAGACTGATATTATGCCTACACTTAGACCATCTCCAACAGCGTTTTTGACATTGAGCAAAAAATTGAGGAAGAGAAATTAGTGCCCTCCAACCATGAATAGACTTGCGCATATTTCCAAGGAAGAAGCAATGGAGCCATAAATTGAGGAATGAAACGCTGAAATGGGAGTGGGGCATCTTCCATTTTTTAATCAGTTGGTCTCTCTTGTGACGGTCACAAGCTTGTGACGGACTAAATGTGACCATTTTATGATAAAAAGTAATCATCCATAAAATGTTACCAGTCATATAATGGTTACATTTTCCTTAAAAATGGTTACATTTGCTCCGTCACAAGCTTGTGACGAAAAGTGCCCGTCACAAATGAGAATTTGTGTTTTTTAATAGAATTGATTAATATCTTTTTATCATCCTTGCTAAAAACAAATTGTAAATTACCGTCATGATTTTTTTGTGCCCGTCATGAATTGTGTCCGTCATAAAGAATTCGTGCCCGTCATGATTTTTATTATAACGTCTTACTTAAAAATACAAGAATTTGACGAAAAATTACCGTCTAGAAAACCCGATTAAATTACTTTAATAAGTTTTTAATATAAAAAATTGTGAGGGGTATATATTAAAGTAAGAAAGATAAAATGATGAAAGAGAGTGAGATGAGGAATAAGTATAAATCATTGTCGTATGAGTAATTTGGTTGTTAATTGAAAAGTTGAGGAATAATGAGGTGGATGAGTAAGAAGTGATGAGAGAGGGTGGGATGAGGAATAGAAAAATTTGAGGTTGGAGATGGTCTTAGCCTTATCTCTACTCTTCACAAATTCTTTGACTTTTTGCAAAACACCTTCTGGTCTAATAAGGGCTTTCGTCAGCCTACAATTAATTCGCACCCACCAGACCTCGTAAAAGATTATCATCGTAGCAATTATATAATACTCAATCTGGGAATTAAATCTTTGTCTAAACCACCAATCTAGTACATCAGTCTGAGGCAATTAAAGATGACACAAATAACTAGCCGGTTGAATACAACGAGCCCTGTAAGGACTACTGAAAACGAGGTGTTCATGATAGTCTTTCTCAGTCCCACACAAATCACAATATTCATCTCTACTGATCTACATGCTAAACAATCTGTCCTTCATAGTTTACAGCCTGCAAAGAATGGCCAACCAACTAATAAAAAAAGGCTTGGGTAGACTCATCATAGTCCAAACCCATGTATTCCAAGTAATATCTGAAAGTTCATAGACCTTAATTAGACTATTCTAATTAGTTACTAAATTACTTGTTAATTTAGTGTTTAATGATCTATGTAACATGCATGCAAATATAAAGACATTTATATAAAAGAAGAAATTTCCTCACATTGAAATGGAAATAAAAAGGGCACAATAAGAACTCCATCTTATTGATCTTGAGCTATAATTAAGGATGATCCAAGATGAACCAAATAATTTATCCTTATTATTAACTAGATAATATAATACTACTAATATTAGTATATATTACTACACTAGTAATACTTATTAAATATCAGCAGGGGCGTCTTAAGACCAACAGAGGCCATGTGCTCCATAAAAAATG
This sequence comes from Heliosperma pusillum, assembly GCA_022085475.1. Lineage (NCBI taxonomy): Eukaryota > Viridiplantae > Streptophyta > Magnoliopsida > Caryophyllales > Caryophyllaceae > Heliosperma > Heliosperma pusillum. The sequence goes on from JAIUZE010048321.1 coordinate 20,640, forward strand.
AGGCCCCAAAAATTACACTCGAAACTTTAAAGATATAAGATTATTTCGATTTTTCATTTGTTCAAAAAGATGGAGGTAATATTTAGTAACATCAATTCATTTAAAAAATTAAATTTGTGTATGAGCTTTAATTGGCAACAAGCAGCCATAACTGAACCTCAGTACATTCAAAAGGCAACTTTGGATGCAATTCCCAAATCCCAAACGGTTAAGGCAATAAGGCGTCAAGCATCTCACTAACATCAACAACAATTATAAAATTACACGGATATAGATTCATTTGACAAAAATTATAATTTCATAGTTAAATAAACAAATTAAACTAAAACTCAAAAAGTTAAAAGAAAATTTTACCTAATTTTACTCCGTAATAACCCTTTTGACTCGAAAAAGTATTATTTCGATCTTTTGTTGGGTGATATTTTGAAATTGAGAGAATAAAAGTGATTGTTGAGAAATGAGAGAGATATTAGATGTATAACCAAAAAATAAGAATGTTTTATTATTTTTGGGTATGAGATTTTTGGCAATTTCAATAGTTATCTTTATATTTGGGAAGGAGAAGGAATTCATGCCTGATAATCTCAAACGTCATTAATCACTGTGTTTCCTCTTTCTTTTTTTTTTTACTGATTACTTATTGAACTAATTTGGGCCTATTTTTTGGAGGTCCGGTTCCCAGGCTCAGCCTGAACCTGGGCCTAGCCGCCCCTGAATATCAGTATTATGAGAGTTTAGTGAGAAGATGTGTTTTTAGAGAGATGTAGGAGAAATAAGCAAGAACGAATTAAGAAGAAAAATGAACAACAATTTGCCTTTTATAGGCACATATGGCCGGCCCCTACATGCAATTGTAGGTGATTTTGCTTCTTATTTTAATCCTCATGCAAAGTGGTATAGTGTAGTGTTGAGTGAAATGATTTTGGTATACTATTCATGTCATAATCACATGTGACTTGTGAGCATGAACAAGAGCAACCATCATCACCCTCCACTACTACTATGACCGGCCACATGTGGCCTTTTATGGTCCATTTTGATTTTTAATATTTGTCCCACAAATACTTATTAATCATATGCTTAATTATCTTATATAATTAACTATTAATTTGATCATATCACAACTATATGACACAAATTAATAAACAATATTTACTTAACATTTAAGTGATATTTTACCATTATATCAATATATACTGGGTCCCACAATGCTTAGTTAATTTATTTTACAACACCCTGTAAATATAATTAGCTAATTACCTCTACCTCAAAATATATGTAAAACCTCAAATAATTTAGTAATTTAACGATTAATTACTAAACTAGATCTTATATAATCATATAAAAATAAGATATAAATTTATTAGTCAATTATCGCTTAATTGAAAAATAAGCTTAATCGGATTTGAGTTCCTAACTCAATTTCTAACTATTAACTCTTGTACATATCAAATATATGTAATGGACTAATCAACTGTATCATATACAAATAATTAGTTACTATTTGGGTATCATCCTATACGTGTGACCGAAAGGGATTAGTTGATCACCGCCGTCATACGACAATAACGTCAAACTCTAGTCAGCCAACCAATATTGATTTACGTTAATCAACTGACTAATCATGTATATATAGTTTATAAATATCCCAATTATATTCCTTAATGAGATTTATTATATGGCGCACTGTTGTGCAGGACACCTACTCCAACAATCTTCCACTCTGACACAAGTGTGCGTCACCAATTCTCTTTTCTCTTTATCACATCTCCCACTCAACGCAAGGTGTCTTCCAGGTCGCACTTGTGATTGATTATATCTAGAGTGGTTTTCTCGATATGGAGAGTAATTGTCTAACCGGAAAATCTACCACAGATCCCTTCCACTTGTCTGACACAAGTGTGCGTCACCAATTCTCTTTTCTCTTTATCACATCTCCCACTCAACGCAAGGTGTCTTCCAGGTCGCACTTGCGATTGATTATATCTAGAGTGGTTTTCTCGATATGGAGAGTAATTGTCTGACCGGAAAATCTACCACAGATCCCTTTCCGAGCGTGGCCACGCATTTACAGTAACTACTCCTCGAGTGGCCTGAAGATGTTTGTACCCAACGTGGGTGGAAAATTACTGTTGACTCATCTACTCTGTATGATACAGATCACCATGATACAGAAGATGTCTATCGGCCTCCTTTCACGGCACGACCTAGAACACCAACCAAAACTAATCGGAAACTGCACCGACTCAGATAGACTGTCACTTGTCAAAGAATCGACTCATAGGACTAAGATAGAGGACCCTGCCACGACCAGACATCAATTAATTTATTTAAGGGTCTCTACAAAGGTCATTGTACGACAGAGTGTCATACAGTCTGTCTATGTAATCGACCATTCATCTCCATGACCCCATGGTGCTGAACCAACCATCGATCGACTTACAATCTAGTCACTTCGAGACGTCACCTCATTGAGTGACTAGGGACAAAATACTAAGTTCGTCTTATTCACTTGAATAGGGTCCAACATTGTCTTACAATCTATTTGGATAAACAAAGTATTAAATTTAGTCAAACTAAATAAAAATTTTATAATAAAACTCGAACAATGAATTCAATTATCATATATGAAAAAATTAATACCACATTCAATTATTACATATTACATAATCAAAAGGAATTCTGGTACTCGTCTCAATCCCATTGTGACGACATGACCATCATGATTAGCCTTTGATAAAGGATTGGTTAAAGGATCAACAATGTTATCATCTGTGCCAACCTGACAAATCTCAATTTCCTTTCTGTCTACGTAATCTCTAATTACATGATATTTCCTAGGTACATGTCTAGACTTATTACTAGACTTGGGCTCTTTTGCTTGAAAGATAGCCCCACTGATATCACAATAAATCGTGATAGGATCTTTGGCAGTAGGGACTACTGCTAGCCCTTCCAAAAATTGTCGAATCCACACAGCTTCCTTTGCAGCTTCAGATGCTGCAAGGTACTCTGCTTCTGTTGTAGAATCCGCTGTAACGCTTTGCTTGAAACTCTTCCATCAAATAGCTCCTCCATTCATCATATAAACATAGCCGGATTGGGATTTCATATCATCCCTATATGTCTGGAAACTGGCGTCTGTGTAACCCTTTACACGTAACTCAGTCTCACCTCCAAACACTAAAAACGAATCCTTGGTCCTTCTCAAGTACTTAAGGATGTTCTTTACGGCTATCCAGTGACTCTCACCTGGATTGGCTTGGTAACGACTTGTCATGCTCAAAGCATATACAACATCGGGACGACTGCACATCATAGCATACATGATTGATCCAACAACAGATGCGTAAGGGATCAATTTCATGCGTTCAATCTCCTCGGGTTTGTTAGGGCACTCTGACTTGCTCAAGGTGATCCCACTACCCATAGGAAGAAAGCCTCTCTTAAAGTCATTCATGTTGAACCGATCAAGAATTTTTTTCAATATAAGTTTCTTGACTTAATGATAGTATCCTTTTAGATTTATCCCTATAGATCCGGATACCTAAGACGCGCTGGGCCTCTCCTAAGTCTTTCATTTTGAAATGAATCCCTAGCCACTCCTTCACAGAAGTGAGCATTGGTATATCATTCCCAATGAGTAGTATGTCATCTACATAAAAGACTAGAAAAGTTACTTTACTCCCACTAAAGTTCATGTATAAACATGGTTCCTCGACACTTCGAGTGAAACCATTTTGTTTAATTACATGATCAAAACGATGATTCCAACTCCTGGATGCTTGTTTAAGACCATAGATGGATCTCTCAAGTTTGCATACCTTCTTAGGGTTTGATGGATCCACAAAACTTTCAGGTTGTGTCATGTACACTTCTTCTTCTAGAATCCCATTACAGAAGGCGGTTTTGACATCCATTTGCCAAATCTCATAATTATGAAATGCGGCAACCGCTAAGATAATCCTTATGGATCGAAGCATGGCAATTGGGGCGAAGGTTTCGTCATAGTGAAGACCATGAACTTGGGTGAAACCTTTTGCCACCAATCTAGCTTTGTAAACATCATTATGTTTATCTATGCCACTTTTGATCTTATAGATCCACTTACACTGAAGAGGTCTTACCTCCTTAGGTAAATCAACCAAGTCCCATACTTGATTGTCGTACATAGAATCCATTTCGGATCGCATGGCTCCTAGCCATAGCTTTGAGTCGGGACTAGAAATGGCTGCTTTGTAGGTAGTAGGTTCGTTACTTTCAAAAAGTAACACATTATAGTCACCACCTTCCTTTATAATACCAAGGTATCTATCAGGTTGATGACTAATTCTGCTTGACCTCCTAGGTTCCGAAGGAATTATGACCGTGTCAGACGAAGAGGGAACGTTTTCCTCTACGTCCTTTTCGGTTTGTGGCTCTTGGACTTCATCAAGTTCAAAATTTTTTCCCACTCTGTCTTTTAGAAATAAAATCATTTTTTAAAAAGACTGCATCACGAGACACAAACACTTTATCCTCGTGTTTATTGTAGAAGTAATAGCCACGTGTTTCCCTTGGATATCCTACAAATAGACATTTGTCGGATTTGGGTGCGAGTTTATCGTCAGACTTATTCTTAACAAACGCCTCGCATCCCCAAATTCTCATGAACGACAAATAAGGGACTTTCCCTGTCCATATCTCATATGCAGTCTTGTTTGCCGCTTTAGACGGACTTCGATTTAGTGGGAATATTGCAGATAAGATCGCGAAACCCCAAAAATAATCAGGAAGCTCTGTTAGACTCATAATAGATCGAACCATATCTAATAAAGTTCGATTTCTCCTTTCGGACACACCATTTAATTGAGGTGTGCCAGGAGTAGTCCATTGTGATACTATACCACAATCCTTTAGGTGTGAATCAAATTCATTGTTTAAGTATTCACCACCACAATCGCATCGTAGGGCTTGAATCTTTTTATTCAATTGGTTTTCTACTTTATGTTTAAATTCTTTGAATTTTTCAAAAGCTTCACTTTTGTGCCTCATCAAGTAGACATATCCATATCTACTCAAGTCGTCGGTAAAACTAATGAAGTAGTGATAACCACCTCTAGCTTGGATAGTCATTGGGCCGCACACATCTGTATGTATAAGGCCTAATACTTCACTTGCTCGTGTCCCTTTTCCCGCAAAAGGAGCACGAATCATCTTGCCTAGAAGACAAGATTTGCATACACCACAAGATTCGTAACCGAATGGTTTGAGTACTTTAGATGAAACAAGTCTCTTTATGCGTCGTTCGTTTATGTGCCCTAAACGACAATGCCAAAGGTATGATTGATTAGGTTCTCCCGTTTTAAGCCTCTTGTTTTCTACATGATAGACCTCTTTTGCAATATCTAGAACATAAATACCTCCAATAGAAATGGCCTCGCCATATATCATTTCATTAAACGAAAAAGTACAACGATTGTCCTTAATACTAAAAGAAAAACCTTCCATGTCTAACACGGAAATGGAGATAATGTTCTTGGTAAGAGTTGGTACATAATAACAATTATTTAAATACAACTCTAAACCATTAGGCAAAAGAAGAACGTAGGTGCCCACGGAAACTACGGCTACCTTAGCTCCATTTCCCATGCGTAGGTCCACGTCACCTTGTAACAAACCGAAAAGTACCCGATTTTTATAGTAAAAATATTTACTAACCTCTTCTTCGAGTAGAACTTAAGTTTAAAATAGGAAATTTGTTTCGAGTTGTATTTTGAAATTCCGAGTTCGTATTGGGAATTTCTGAGAGATTTCATGAAAATCCCGTTTTTAGTCATCTTTGACTTTTCTTGACTTTTAAGTCGTCTTTTGACTTTTCTTGACTTTTTAAAGTCGTCATTGACTTTTCTTGACTTTTAAGTCGTCATAAACTTTTCTTGACTTTTAAGTCATCTTTGACTTTTCTCGACTTTTAAGTCGACTTTGACTTCCGTTGACTTTTTTCCCGACTCGCCTTATAAGTTTGAAGACCGAAATTTTATTTAAAAAAATAATATTTTTGATTTATTTTTATTTAGATTTATTAAGATTTATCATAATTTAATATAATTATTTTGAATTTATTCGGAATTTAAAGAATAAATTTTACGGTTTTTTAAACCGAAACACATTTAAATATCCCGACTATCGTAAATCCCGTAACAAAATTTCGAAACTCGCTTGGCATGAGTCACGCTGGCACATGTCATCGTTTTCCACTCACTTGAGATATTTTAATTCTTTCGATTAAACTAATACAAATATCTTAGATATTTGTTACTTTATCGTTCCGTCAACGGAGATTACGCAAATCGTTTACAAAACTGACCCGACAAAAACAATACCACACGGCTCTCTTTCCCCTCTAATAGACCTTGATATTTTCATTTCTTTTGATTACAATATCATAATATCTAGATATTATTTCACTTTATCGATCAGTTAACGAGAATTACGCAAATCGAGCAAAATCAGACCCGATTTATCACCTATCCACACGGCTCTTCCACCTCTCATAGGGCTTGATATTTTCATTTCTTTTCATTAATATAACATAATATCTAGATATTTAATTTAATTAACGTAATATTTAATCAATTACCGTAACATAATTATTTAACGCGAGTTAATTCCGTAACAACAATTTCAAAATCCGACTCCATATTTCCTCTATAATACACGGCTCCCTCACCCAACATAACTCACCAACAACTTTTCATTTTTACAATCAATCAAATTAAGATCAAATTAATCGTTCTTCATCGTTCTTCATTCGTTCTTCGTGTTCTTCATTCGTTCTTCGTCGTTCTTGAGCAAAATCATCATAAAACCTTCATTTCTTAATTAAATCCGTCCTAATTTATATTTCTAGAATCTCCTCTTCGCTCTCCATCTTCAAGTATGGTTTATTTTCAATTCCGTCAAAATCGTTTTCAACACTTTAATTATGGAAAAATCTATTTTTACTTCTAATAATGTTTTACTTGTCATTTCTTATAGGGGAAGATTTTGAAGACGAGTTTGGTGACTCGTATATATTAGGGGAAGATTAGAAGACGGGTTTCTTAGTTTATAATTCTTATTTTGGTGCTAATTGATTTTTCTAAGCTAAGGTAACGATTCCGAGTTACTCGACGGAAATATGTTACATAGCTTTGGTTTACTTTAGTTTTTGGTTCATCTTTAGTTTTTGTTCATATGATTATGATTTTATGATTTTAGTTAGTAACATGATAAGTGGTTAATTTTATTATGTTGTAGGAATTTATAAATATGTTAGTGTTCTTGTTATATTTTTATGATTTTTTCATGATAATGATTTTGGTATGATGGATGGTTAAATTGGTTGTTAAAATGGGTGTTTGATAATTAAAAACATGTTAGAATTTAGTTGGAATTGTTGTTGTTGGAACCGGTTTAAGGGGGGTGTTTAGGGGCTGAGAACCGGACCCAAACCAGGCCGGTTCAGGCCGGTTCAGGCCCGGTCCAGGCCGGTCTGGGCTGGTCCTTGGTGGGTCCGGGTTTTGGTCTTTGGGTTGTGTCGATGTTTGATTGTTATGTTGTTGTTTTGACGGGTTTTAAACATGTTAAGCATGCGGGAAAATATTAGAAATCGGTTTTAGAAAGTTTAATCAAAACAGCCCATTTTTGTCAAAACAGGCCGTGGGGCCCACCCAGGCCCATGTGGGTCCGGCCCAACTCAGCCCGTGGGTCCCACTTTGGGACTTGTGACGGTTTTTGAGTTATCGTCATTTTTATCGTGTTTTGTAATATTTAGCAAGTGGGAAATATTAATAAGTAAAATATTTTAATTTAAAAGGTTTTTCATAAAATTATTAATTCTCACATGTTAGAAATTATAAGACCAGATCGTAGTTAAATTGGATATCATTTAAGTCAATCGGGTTTTGGTATGATATATTAATTCACATGTTAGAAGTTTTATTAAATAACATGTAATGAATATGTGATTTCTATGTTTAAGTCTATGTGATAAAGACTCTGCTTCTAGCCGGTTTGATCCAACGGGTTTGGTCAAACTAAGATCTAGTCAGCCCCGATTTGACTGATGACCCGTCGCGGGACTCGGGTCGGGGATTTGTCTTCAAGTAAAGTTGTATTTAATTATTGAATTAGCCTTAGTAGATATGCGGCGATATGATATTTGATTATTATTGATATGCAATTAGTCACATGATAGGATGTTTTTCCCGTGACTGTTTTATTATATGGTTGGTGTCGTGTTGACTAAGTACCCATAGAGAATTATGAGAATATGGCGTCTTGACCATTCTAATTCTAAATGAGTAGCTTGGACCATGACACTGATAGGCCCGTACTATCTTTAACGAGTATATAGTTCACTGCTTGATAGCTTTTGTGTCCCGGCTTGGTGGGTTTATATCCAAGTCGGGGCATGGCATCCTAAGAGTTCCGCTTTGGGAAGGGAGCCAGCTTAAGTACTAGCCATCTCTGCTTAGGGGGTCGCCTAGTATAGTTTCTCATAGACGGTTATGTCATGGGACGGGGAACGGAATAGCTGTTGTCGCTAGGTCTGATCAGTCTAGGACTAGGATGTTTTCCTACCTTGTGGTATAGCCTCGAGTTACAGAAGTCTTCTATCGATGGTCCTAAGAACTTATACCTGTTTGTAGAGGTATTTGGGCTTCATGTTTGATGATTCTATGAGTTCTAGAAGGTGAGATGCAAGCCGGCTAGGTTTGATAGAGTTTGGATTAACGGTTGTTAACTGATTCACATGATTACGTTTTGATTAGGGTTTGAGTGTATCAGGGCCATGTTACTTGGTAACCGCTGAGCCAGCATACCAGCTTCCCTACCTCGAGTTATATTTTATTATCGAATTCACATGATATCTTTCATATGATAGGTTATATGTTAGTTAACTGTTTCATAACATGAAAAGCATATCATATATGTTAAGGTTTTGTATTTGCTATATACATTGCTTTTATGTTTTTCATGTTTCATTAAACTCGACATTTCGTGGCTGGGAGAACTCGGAGTTACTCCCCACTGACTATGGCTTCCGTGTTTATATTTAATGCGGTCGAACAGGTGGTGTTGCATATTTGGGGTACATGGACGAGCTAGCGAGCGAAGTATTTACCTTGGACCTATATTCGGTTCATAGTTTGTATATTATTGTCCACACTTTTATTTCCGTATTTATACGGGAGATATGTCTCCCGTCTTGTAGATTTCTTTTGTATAATAGTATTTCCGTTTTGTAATGACCTTTTTATGTTATGACACCTTCGTTATGTATTATCATATTTCGTTTATGTATTTAAATAATTTTTTTTCTTTCCGCAAATTTGAGGGTGTCACAGGTACACTGGGTTTACTAAGAGTATTTTATCAGTTGATTAACGTTTACCTAATAACGGTTGGCTTGCTAGAAGTTTGACGTTATTATCATACAGATGGCGGTGATCAACTGGTCCCTGAAAGTCACACCTATAGGATGTGTCTGAGAAATGTGATTACAGAATCATATTAATACCCTAAATGACTAAGAAGTCAGTCTGTTTATTGATGAGACGTTTTATACAATATTGTCATTAAATATAATATCGGTATTAATTATTGACAATTTATAAAATGTATTTTACATTTTATGGAATGTAAAAGAGTAACCAAAATAAGAAGATATTCTTCCTATTTTGGCCCTCTATACTCGGTCATAATAACCGAATTAAGGAGAGAATATCTCATCCTTAATTTCGGTAATCTGAGAGTATAAGAGGTGTGATTAAGGTTATATTAAAACGGAATTGTCTTTTCTCTGACTCTGCCTCTCTAACTCTCATCACAAGAAAAACCCAAAACCTCCTTCTCATAAGTGAGATCGTGTAAGAGGTTCTCTTTCTAGCAAAGGAGAAGGGTATTTCTCGGAGCATCTTGGGTGCAACGATTAGGAGGATATCTACCTTGATATCTCTGTTCTTTACGCCTATTGCTAGGACCGGAGGTTGATTTCTAAATCTCTATTCTTTTCTTGTTTTCGTTTATGACTCGCATAATCAAGTTATTGCTTTTTCGTTATAATCCTATAATAATTGTTTTTTAGGAATACCGATTTTCCCACAAGTGGTATCAGAGCATAGGCCACGAAATTGTTTTAATTTGATTTCATAAAACGAAACAGTTTTTCCGCTGTGTGTTTGTCTCGATCGAGAACTTGAGTGTCTCGATCGAGAAGTTTTTGAGAGTTTTTGTCTCGATCGAGAACTCGTGTGTTTCGATCGAGAAGTTTTGTTTTTCTCAAATTTTTAGGTCGATCGAGTGATGTCTATTCTCGATCGAGGTCCCTGTTTGTCGACTAGGAAGAATTAGTCGATCGAGTAAACAGTATACTCGATCGACACGTTTTCTTTTCGATTGAGAGAATTAACAGTTTAATTTCTTCTCGATCGAGCACCTTATAGAATCGTATTTTCTTTCGTATTCGTTTTCATTTAGATTTATTTTGTTATTTTTAATCTGTTAAAATAACATACAATAGATTTGTAGATGTTTTAATTTAATAAAGATTAGGTTAAAATGAAAATGGAAATGATGTTGAATGAGTTTATCATTTGAAAGGATATTAACTTTTCCCTATTTTGTCGATAAGGACCATTTTGCCGAAAAAAATCTGCCGAAATTTTTTTTTACTATTTTTACCGTGTACAAAGTTTTTTTTGGGCCATTAATTGTACATCATTCGGATTGTGTATAATTAATGTGAAACGGTTCACATATGCTAAATATCTTACATTTTAAAGCAGTTTGAAATGTTTAGGATAGTTCATTTTATCAGTAAAGTGAATCGAGATTGTAATTAATGTGGGTAATTACAGAATCACCACATAATTATAATCTATGTTAAAAGGGTGGTTTAATCTATGTATTTTGTCTTGCATGTTTTATTATAGTTGGTGCTTTTATAATATCTTTTGGATTGTTTGAATGAATCTTTAACGTATTTTTACAATCAGTTGTAACTTAGTGTGGCCTTAGTAGATTGTGTTACCGTAATGATGGTAACATAGTCTTGGATGTATTTTGAGATCTCGAATCTCCATTATTTTTAGTTTTGGGTTTTGAAATTAGTATGTAATAAATATGAGCTATGTAATTTTATTTGTTGTAATTTCAAAGAAGACTAAAATGGAGATTGGAGCTCACTCCCGCTACATGGACCAAGAAGGGTGATCAAGTCAAGCTTCGAGGGTCCAATCAGTTGGATTCCAAGTTGTATTTTATTCTTTTTGGTAGGATAGGCCACACTAGGACATGTTTTTTCCTTTTACGTTTTTCGTTCTCGTTTACTTTCCATCACATGATAGATAATTGCATCATATTCCGCCTAAACCAAACCACCTAAAAATGCATGAAAATGATTCATACAGTTTGAATATTTTAATCATGGACATACAGATGTCACTCGCTTTTAGGGCCATCACCTTTGTTAAATCATTCTCGAGTTGCTAGACATTCGTTCACTTAAAATGAATTAAAGTTAAGATGATGGGACCTTCCCCTATAAATAAATATGAGACTAGTTTTTATAGGGAAAACTACTATGAACCCCTTCTTCGTCGGAAGTCATAATATGACCCCTTCTACGTTGGGTAAGTAGTGCGTGTTGACCTATTTTATCTCAACATTATAGTACGAGTAATATCTCGTGATTATGATGGACTAAATGATAAAATTTACAGAAATTTATCGACCAGGAATTCTAAAAGTAGAATTAGCCAAGAGGTTGGATTATCAATTTACAGAAATTGAGTCTTGGGATCATTTATATAATTCTTGAGGGAGGTCAATTGTATAAATGCACGAGTCATCGCATTAAATAGTTTTTCATTAGACTCAAAATTAAAACGATGAATACTTATCATATTTATTTTCTTTTTCACAGTTTTTGAATTCGTTATATACAGATATAACTGCTAATAACAAATGGCTGGCCATACTGATGACCCAATGCCAAGTGCCACGCTCGGACGTGAGTCCTGGCTTAAGATTTTCATGGACAATATGAATCAGTCAACACGACTGAAGAATAACGGGTCCAACTTTGCGGACTGGGAGGCGGCATTACGGAATGCTGCCATTGCGGACGGTAAGCTCAAGTACTTGACTGAGCCACTACCGCCCAACCCAGGCCCCAATGCAGGAGCAAATGAATCACTTGCTTATAGTGATTTCGTAATGGAGGCGGGTGCGATAAAGAACGTACCCATCTTTTCAATGGAATCCAATTTGCAAAGACGATTCATTGCCCAAGGTGCAAACAAGATTTTCACCACGCTCTCTAACGAGTTCTCAAAAGCTCCGAGGATCGTTAGCTATGAGCATACATGTCGCTTCTTTGAAGCGAAACTCCAGAAGGGCCAAGCAGTTAGCCCACACATTCTTGACATGATTGATAATGTCGAGAAACTGGAGGCACTTGGTTGCAAAATCGATGAGAAGATCGTCATAGACCGCGTTCTTCATTCACTTCATGATGGTTTTGCCCTTTTCAGGGCAAATTACTATATGAATGATATGAAGAAGAGTCTTCATCAGCTCCACTCACTTCTCGTACAGACCGATAGTGATCTGAAATTGAGTGGGAGTCTGAAACAGGACGTTCTCATGGTTGCAAACAAGGGCAAAGGTAAGGGCAAGGCTACGGTTCACCTAGCCGTAGGGAATCCGAGATTCAAAAGCCAGGGCATGCAAGGTTGGGCCTGTGAGACTAGGCGGTAGCTCACAGGCAAGAACAAAAGCGATTGAGGTAACGTTGATGCCACCGCATTTCCCACAACTTTGCAATGGAGGAGGAACTGCCCCTGTACCGGAAGGACATAAAAGCCGGCCGGTCTCTCCTGTGGGTATGTCTTCTTCTTTGTATTCATATTATTGAGATTAACCATCGCAAGTTTTTCGCACTTGGGTCTTAAAGATACTGGTTGTGGTTCTCATCTGTGAATCATTTGCAGGCCTAAGAAACATCACAACTCTCGCAAGGGGTGATGTTGACCTGCGAGTGGGGAATGGAGCAAGAGTAGCTGACGTTTGAGTGGGAACATATGTAATCCAACTCCCGAGTGGATTTGAGTTATTTCTGAATAACTGTTACTATGTACCCAATTTATCTAAAAACATTATTTCTGTTTCCGTACTTGATAAGGACGGTTTTTCGTTTGTAATAAAGGATAATATCTGTATTTTCTCTTTAAACGAAATGATTTATGGTAAAGCAGTTTCTATGAATAGGATTTATGTTTTAGATCAAACCACAGATATCATTCATGTGAGTAGTAAGAAAGCAAAGGTTGGTGACAAAGATCAAACCTATCTATGGCATTGCCGTATGGGACACATAAATGAAAAATGCGTGAAGAAGCTCTTTGACAATGGGACTATCTCCCCATTTGACTATGAATCTTTTGGCACGTGTGAATCATGTCTCATAGGCAAAATGACTCGAATTTCCTTCAAAGGTGTTGGAATGCGCGCTGCTGACCTATTAGGACTCATACATACTGATGTGTGTGGACCTATGTCAATCAACGCTAGAGATGGCTTTAAATATTTTATCACTTTCACGGACGATTTAAGTAAATATGGATATGTCTACTTAATGAAGCATAAAAGTGATTCCTTTGACAAGTTCAAGGAATTCCAGAATAAGGTTGAAAACCAACTGGATAGAAAGATTAAAGCACTACGTTCAGATCGTGGTGGCTAATATCTTTCGAATGAGTTTGATCAACACCTCAAAGACTG
>JAIUZE010048323.1:0-16511 GCA_022085475.1 Heliosperma pusillum
TAACATTTTGAGAGACTACTCTCTGTAGTATTTTATATTGGTTTGTGTGAAATTATTGACACTCCTCGTATTTTTCTATCTTGCATGTATAAAGGTTTTTAAAATACCGTATTTTCCGCTATATAATTCACATGCTTGTATGTTTTATATTTCCGTATTCGCGAGGGTTGTCACAGTTGGTATCAGAGCTTTATCGCTCCCGACGCACACACGTGAACCCTAAACGTAAACTACTTGACCTTGAAATAATAAATGAGAGATGGGTAGACTTAAGGACCTAAGGTGGTAGTCTTTGGTGTACTTGATGTTTGTTAGGTTCTAACTTGTTTGTTGATTGTGTTGAGTGATGTTATGTTTGTTTGTATCTACCATTTTAAGGTGGATCATTGTGTTACCTAGAAGAAGTATCCTCTACCGAAGATTTGAAGATTTACAAGCCTAATTGAAGTTTATTTCTTCCTCATATATGAATTCTCTCGTCCTTAATGTATTATGCTCTCTTCCTTCTATCTAGGTGCTTCTTTCTCTTCCAACTTGTTTGCCTCTTGGAAATTACTCTTGATAGTTCCTCCATCTTACCATTGGTATCCTTACCTTCCTCTTGTAACATTTTTGTGGCACCATACCCTTTTGTTAGTGGCATATTGTACTTGGTCGGAAAAATTTTAGACTTGGTGGAATGTTAGTGTTGGTTAGAATGAATTTGGGATTTGAGGTAAATGGTGTAGATCTAATTTCACCCTATATTGATGATCCGTTGTATCTCTGTGGAGAGGTGGTAAGATAAGTTTGATGATTTTAATGCTTGATGCTTGCCATGTCCAATGTGTGGATAGTTCATGGTATTTGATGGTGTAAGGTTGAATGAGTTGGATATGACTTCTTAACTCATTAGTAATTTAGTCTTTTGGACTTAGAAGTTGAGTATTGTTTTGAAGACCATGCTTATGATAGGTCTAATTGGTGTAAATAAGAAGTTTTGAATGATATCTTGAGGTGCGAAATACTTTTGAGGTTAAGTGACGTCTTGTGGTTTCCTATGGTGTGTTTGTGAGTATAAGCTTGGTGGAAAAGCATTTGGCTATAGTTCTTGAATTTAAAGATATGATCTTATCTTATGGTATCGGAGACTCGTTTGAAGTAGTAAGGTTTCGGTAAGTTGAACCATATTACTTGAGGATTATAGATATGAGCGAGATTCGATGATGTGAGCTATGATGGAAATACCTTGGGACGTTAATGATGATTGTTGTATTTGAGCGTTTGTACTTTGATAATAATGAACTCGTGGGCTCATATTGATGTTGATAATGACCGTTTTTGTTCGGTGTTCTACCTTGTGGCCGTAGGAGTTGAAAAGAGATTAGTATGGAGAATTCCTTATTGGTTCTTCGGTTTTTGAAACCTTTGGGAATGTGTCAAATTATGGAGTTGAGAGAATGTTATTATGCTCGAGTTGCAATTCTGCAATTGGGAATCCGTGTTATATGAAAGGGCGGATGAATTGGGTTGTGATCGATTTATTAAATCTCGGTGTACCTTACTTTGATGATTTGTGGTACGAGGGTCCCTTGTAAGAGACCTTTGTTATTGGAATGATTTGCTTTGCTATCACCCTAGGTTTAAAACGAGAAATTTTGTGGATTAAACCTTAAACCTTTACTCGTACCATTGTCCCTTTTCATTTCCATTCTTGAATGTTTTTGTCAAGATTGATCTTTAAGAAATCACAAGCTCGTATCTTCTTTCTTACTCAGATATCTTCATAACTCTACTATCTGCTTGGTCTCTTCCTTGACCTCGTTATTTTCAGCGCTCCTCTCTTGTAATCTCGTGCCTTATTTATTTTTGTGTTCTCTTTGAGATTCCTTATCGTTTCCTATCTCGTTGCTCCTGCATCTTTTCTCTAATGGATTGGGTATTCCATTTGTAAGGCTCAGAGAATATGTGTAATGTATTTTGGAATTCTTAGGTTAGAATATGTGTTTTTGGGTTGAGCAAATTTCATGTTATATTTCATCATGGGAAATAGGACTTAAGCTCTAGGATGAATCCTAATAGTGATAATGTATCCTCTCTTAGTGGTTTTAGATTTGGAGTTTGGTATTGTGGTGGTATTTTGAGAATTGAGTGGATCATGATAATAGTTCGTTGTTGCGAGATATTGGAATAGTTACCTTGGAGGTTGTTTGGGAAACTGTTGTCTTAAATTGTTACGCTCTAAAAAGGAATCTTACTTGTGAAATTTAGATTTGTGACCAGATTCGAGGAATAATCTCATAAGCGAAGACCGATATGTTTTGAGTTTTAGATGAACTAGATAATTTGAATGGTTGTCTGATTGCCAAGTGATTGGTCATTTGTGGTTTGGAATTAGTATTTCTCTTTTATTCTTAAGGAATCATAGTTTGAGATTGAGAAATGTTCGTTGCAAGCTTTGGATAGTAAGTGCTCAGTTGTTATGGAATATAGAGTTAGAATGGTGAACCCATTTATCTTGAGAATTAGTAACCACCATGATTTGCTAATGTGACTATTTGTATTTGAGGCTTCGAGCATAGTAGTGATCAACTTAAGGATATTATGGCGTATTAAAGAATCCTTATAGCCGATAATGGATTGTGGATTTTCCCTTGTCGTGAGACTTTGGATGAGGCTAGTTGAATCTTAGATAATTATGTTTGTTGCTTTGATTGTGTTTTGACTTTCGAAGATGAGAAAGTTCATTGCAAATTTAGGATAATGAGTTTGAAGTAAATTGAATCAAGGGAATTTCATGGTAAGTCTCCTTTACCTTGTGGATTGTTAGTTGTGGAGTCTACCGTGCCGATGGACTTCAGTAGATACTAAATGGATCTGAATAATTAGGTTATTGGCTTGAAATCTCGTGATTATGGAATATTTTTGTAAGAATTCTGATGATTAAAAATGATAAGTTGCAAATTGGGTAAATTGCATTCTCTTGAGGAATTGGTTTATTAGTAGAGTTAGTGATGTCGAATTCTTGTAGATCTTCCTGCCAACTTCATCGTGATTCTTCCTATCCCTAAGAGTTCAATTTGTTTCGTTTTTGCGTGTTTTGTATATATTTTGTTACCCTGAATTGTGTATGAATTGTGTGAGTCGCTCTATGTACGTGTAATGTCCTGTTATTATATTTTATCTTTGATGAAACTTTCAAATTTTCATATTGTATTTCTAATTTAACTTTTCAAAGAAGTCTAAAGATGGATTTTGTACCCTCTTTTTGGAGAAAATAGATTTCTTTTGCTTTTATACTTGGATTTTGCGTTTGGTTGGATGTTTGAACTTGTTATTGGAGACGTCTGGTGACTAGTTCTGCACTTACTAACGCTTGTTTTGATTTTCGATTTCACTATTTCGACTTTAATTTGATTTGGATAATTTGAGTTCTCGTTCTCGACGGGCACTCTTGAGATCCGTAAGTAAGTTTCGCACTTATGAAAAATTTCTTTAAACCATTTTCGAGATGAACCTCGTTTCATAGATGTTTCCCTTATAAGAGTTTTCATATTAATTTTGAAAACCAATTCTTGTCCTTGATACTTTTGTTTTCTACTCTCTAGTTTCGAGGACGAAACGTTTTAAAAGGTGGGGTGATTGTAACACCCGCAAATGTACCCTATTTTTATATTAAAAATATTTTACAGATACTTTTCAGCGAAATTTAGTTTTAGTTTAGAATTAAATTTTCCGTGTCGAATTTAGAATTTCCGAGTTTGTATTTGGACTTTACGCAAAATTCCAAGTGAATTCCGTCTTAAGTCGTCTTTGACTTTTTCTTGACTTTTCCACTTACACATCTCATACTCCCTAATAACCTATTTTCATTCACACAACTCAAACTTTCTTCCTCACTAAGAAATCAACCAAAACCTTGCCTCCATTTTGATCCAAGCTTAGAATCGTCATAACTATTTCAATTCTCGCACAAATTTACGTAAGTTCGTCTTATTCTTCCCCTCTTAGCTTTCTCTATCCGTATTGGTAATAAAATTACCGTCTTTCTCGCTTTTCAATTTATCCGTCTTTCTCAAAGGTGAATTATATTCATCTTTTGTCGTCTTTGTTTAGGTGGAGACTTTCTAGACCACGACAAAGTTTACTATCTAGTGGAGGAAGGCTTATAAATCGTTTAAAGACGCATAAAGGTAACGGTGAAGGGTTACTCGATATCATTTACGTGTTTTACGTGTTTTCTATGTTAGAAATCGTATTTAGAATATGATTAGTAAGCTTAGGAATTGTGTTATTGTTGATGATTGTTGTTAGTTGATGATGGTTATCGATTATTGGTAGTTGATAGTAGTTATTTTTGATAATTGAAAATGGATAATTAAGTATAGTTGTTCTCGGGTTGATGTTGTCCTTGCCGGGTGCCCGGCCGCCGGCCCCATTGGCCGGCTGGGAACTCACTTCACCGACCCATTTTCGTAAAATGATCATATCTCCTTCGTTAGTTGCTTGTTTTAGGCTTGTGAGCTATCGTTGGAACCGTAAGAGAATAAGCTATCACCTCAACATGGAATTTCTGCATTTTCATAACTAGAACTCTAGTTATGACCGTTTGAAGTGGACCCTTGTTTTAGTTAGTTTCCAAACTTGTTGTTTTGGAGAGGTGATCTATGTTTCTTATTCATTATGCTTCATAAACTTGTTCTAATGCTTATGTATCATGTATTGATTCATTTTTATCATATTTAAGTTTATATAATTCCTTATTCTCATGTTTTGTGACGGTTTTTGGTATGTCCCACTTTGAGTCGGTTTTTACAAAGGTTGCGGTTTGAGCACTATTTTGTTATGTGCTTTGTACTGTCATTCCCTTGGCTACCTCCACGTTCGTAAGGCTGGAATGTCGGAACGGGGAGGTATGCTACTGCTTAATTGCATGTGTTAGTGGGCATACGACGACGTTGTTAGGAGGCGAACGCATTGCGTTGATCGACCCGGCTGTCAAATGTTGTGTACTTGCGAGGCGGTGTTATTTGCATGTAGCGTACCGCTTGTTATGAGGCTTGAGCTCTTTTCCGCCTCTTTCGTGAATTATTCTACCGAATTTTGGGTACTCGGCGTCATTTGATTGACCGAGTCTCTTGGATGCGAAAGTTTTATCGCATGTCGAACTGCGAAAATGCGATTCCGGGATTGGCCAGATTTAGGACTAGGACAGGTATTATATCGTCGTCCTACCGGAGGAAATAGGTCCGCATATACGCATGTGATCGTGTATGCGTCAGGGAAAGTTTAGTTCTCGTGATGCCCCTTTAATCATACTTGCCATGTTACACGGTTGCTTAGTAGTTTTTTTTTTTTTTTTGATAGTGCCGTTTAATTTACCGTGAGATGGGAGTCGTCAATTGCTAGTGTTATGTGTGGATGAGATGATTACATGATTGATTATTCATATCATAACCAGACTTGGCATGGTTGTTTTGTCGCGTCTCAATCCTTTATCAAACTTTACAGCTAACGGTGGAGATGTAAGCTTGGGAGCGTATTCGGTTTTGCCCTAAGAGTGTCGTCCCCGAAAGTCTGATATAACATGATGGATTCGGATTTATATTACATATGCTCTTATCATTATATATTGAATTGCCTATCTATCCTTATCGTATCTCACATGTATATCTACATATGCATGCTTCTACTTTTGTATTTCTTTTTATGTACGTTTAATGTGATATGGCTGGGAGAACCCGGAGTTACTCCCCACTGACTGTGACATTCATGTTTTTCATGGATGAACAGGTTGCTTGATTTGGATGGCTTTTTGCTTGTGGTATTTTGGGTTCGGGTGTGAGCTAGCGGGCGTTGTCCCTGGATGAATCACCTCTAGACGTTATTTTAGCTAGTTGCTAAACACTTTGACATTTATAACATTTTGAGAGACTTCGTCTCTTTGTTGTATTTCATACTTTTTCTTGCATGTATAAAAGTTTTAAAAACTTCATATTTCCGCTATATAATTCACATGCTTGTATGTTTTATATATCCGCATTCGCGAGGGTTGTCACATAGGTAGCATGACAACCCATAAATTGTATTACGAACCAATATAATCTCATTCATACATCCTCTATTAAAAGTTTTGATAAATATAAAAATACTCTTTCTCTTTTTGAAAACATTTAAAATATTTATTTCCAAAAACATGCATCAACTTTTATCATCCAAAGTTATAGATTCAAGCTATAACTTTGAACTCTAGTAAGTAAAGTTATAAGTGTGTCATAACCTTACAAACTTAAAATCACTCAAATGAAATAGTTACCGAAAGACGACCTATACTATCTAATCTTCACAAAGATCTTAGTTATACGAATCATCTCTTCATCTTTATCACAAAGACTCTCCATCTTGAGTCTTGTGTTATTTGAAGTAGATCTTGCTGGAATTGTTTCATCAATGTTATATTTGAGGTAGCTATAACTTTGCATATAAACTTCCAAAGTTATTCCGGAAGTTCTTATAACTTTGTCTCACATAACTTATCAAAGTTATGCCTGAAGTTCTTATAACTTTGATCTTCTTTCTTGTAATTGTTTTTAGCTATGATAAGACTAAAACACACAATTACATGCATATGATATATCAAGTAAAACACATTATCAAGTAAACATATGTCATTATCAAAACTATAAAATAGGTCCAACAAATTCCCCCTTTTTGATGATGACAAGTCTCTTATGATTTCTGTTTTTTATTTGACTAAGTATGGTTCCCCCTCAACAAAATACTACCAAAGTTATAGCAACTTTGATCGGAAGAACATAACAACTTAGCCAAACTTATAACTTGAAAGACTTTAAGAGATAACGAGTCTTGACAAGGAGCAAGCTTAAGCAAAGACTCGAATCATATCATTTCTTCCCCCTCTTGACATCATTGAAAAGACAATAACAAGGATATAAAATGACTAGAATAACATACTCCCAGGCAAGAAATTGATATGCAAAATACGCAATAGTAAACGATTCATAACAAGCAAAATCAAATAGTAAATGTCAATTAAAACTACAAACCACAATTATAAGGTTCGTGCCAATGGGCCGAATAGGATAGTGTATAAAGACAAAATAGGCCGAATGGTAAAGTAGTTTAAGAAACAAACAAGGTAAGATAAGAAAATCAAGGCAAATCGGGTTCGCGAATGATGTTGGGGTCAATATAATCGGGTCGGGTACGGTACTCAAGAGTAGAAAGGCGATCAAAGCACTCCTTCACGTGATTAGCTTGGCCGGCGAGGCATGAATCAAAGTTCTGAATCTTTATAGATAGAGCCTTCCTCGCATCATATATGGTGTGCATACCATCGCGCATGTCCGAACCACTCTTCACCAATGCACCTCCTTGGCTAACCAAAAATTGCATCCGATCCCGTTGCCTAAACATCTCTTGTCGAATATCGACAACATTCCTCTCAATCTTAGCAAGGCAACTATCAACTCTCGTAATCTAACCTCTCAACTCACTACTCACACCCGACCCTCGACGGTCACGGGTTGAGCTAGAGGTCCCCATAACCACGGTGTTGACCACCTTGTCAACAACCGCATCAATTTTCTTGTCTTGCGCATCAAGGCGCTCCATTACCTTTCCCATAAACAATTTCAATTTTGATTCTAGACCCGAAAATTCAGCCACATGCGGTTTCACAACAACCGAACCACCTTTTGATTGAAAAGCCAATTCCGGGCCCAATGCCTCCAATTTCATGAATTTCAAAAACGTATCACACATATCATCTTTCAAATAAACACCGTAGCTAGTCGGATCAACAACCCCCTTAGTCTCAAGAACCCGAGACACCCACATCCCATAGGGTAAGTCTAGGGTCGAATAGACTTTTTCTTCGGTTACCGAAAAGCTAGTTTGAGAAATTCGAGAAAACACAAGGAAAGCAACGTTGACACGGTTACCTTCCAACCAATTCTTTACCACCATCATTTCATAGCAAGCAACTTTATCCCGTCCACCCCGACGCGGGACCACCGTGTTCCACAGAAAATTCAACAAAAACTTTAATTTCGAGGACAGATTCCCCGCCAACACACAACTAGACAATGTAGCTCCATCATCAAAATACCTCTTAACCTCCAACTTAGTCGGGTCCGACAGTTCGTCTCATGACGTACTCGGGTCAATTTTGATTCCATCATCAGAAACCAAAAACAGAGTACAAAAATCGTCAATGGAGACCGAAACTTCCCGGCCATTTACCACGGCATGCAAAACTCCAGATTGCAAAGAAATAGACGCATAAAATTGAATTACCTCGATTGGATATATAGGACCAGAAAACCGAGACACTTGCTCCCACTCTTGAAAATTCAAGAAATCGATAAAGAATCCCAAAGCTTCATATTTTTCACACCACGCCTTCGGAAAACTACGACCTCCATGAATAGCATATTTAGCAACCCGGTTAACTAATTTTGTTCTTCTTTTGGTAAACGAAGCTTGTCAAGCCCGGATGCCGTTTCTTGAGGTGAGAACTCGCACAACAGAGGGCGTTTTGGTGCCTCAATTTACGTGTTGTCTTTGACAATATTAGCATCATCTTGTACCCTATTCTTCCCCTTATATAATCTACACCTTTGTGTACCTTCAAGAACCGAACCCGACTCGGTTTGGCTCAAGTTGGGTGATTATTGTTTTGGTTTAGGAGAGAGATTAGTGGGTATGCTAGGTGTTGGAATTTTGGAGTTTGGGGTGTTGGTATATTTGGACCTTGTGGAAGCCAATGTTGATGGTGTTGATTGTTGTTGTTTTCGTGAAGAAGGAGAGAAAGAAAGATGGTGATGTGTTTTGATGGTGATAGTGATAGGTAATTATGAGAAGTAGTCTTGGGTTTTGGTCTTTTGTAGCCTAGCACGTGTACGTGCCGGCTCTTACTCCTCTTTTCCTTTTTTTTGTTTTGAATTTGGATAGGATTGTAAAAGGAATCTAGGATAAATATTTGTGAGATATGGTAAAGATAGGATTAGGTAAATAAAAAAGATATGGTAAGATATTGTTGTGTAGGAATTTCGGTCAACATGGGATTTATGGGTAGAATTTTGGTTTAATTTGAAAAATGAATAAGATAGATTTTTGACAAATATGCGGTCCATATTTCAAATTCCATAAAATACTTAATATGCAAGATATTCACGTAGAATATATAATATTAAACATAAATATTCTAGCAATGGAATACACGGACACAGTCATATAATCTCGTCTTATTCTAGCCAGTCACGCAGGTTCATAAAATAAGTATGACGAAATTAATTGCTACTGATTAAACCAATTTCCAACAGCAAAATCTCAAAACGTTTTCTCGCTAACTCCTTTGCTAAAATGTCAGCCCATTTAATTTTAGTACTACAAAATTCGAGTTTAATGTTGCCCTTTTCTACATGGTCACGTAAAAAATGATGTCTAATGTCTATATGCTTAGTACGAGAATACTGAGCTGGATTCTTAGAAATAATAATAGCACTCGTATTATCACAAAATACAGGCATAGAATCAATATTAACACCATAATCACATAGTTATTGCTTTAACCAAAGTAGTTGAGAACATACCAGTCCTGCAGCGATATATTCGGTTTCAGCAGTAGATAACGCAACCGAATTTTGCTTCTTTGAGCCCCAAGTAATTATGCATGGTCCAACAAACGTAACGAATCCAGAGACACTTTTTCTATCTAAAGAACATCCTGCATAATCTGCATCTGAATATCCTACTAGATCGAAATTACACTCAAGTGGATACCACAAATATAAATTAGATGTACCAATTAAATATCTCAAGATACGTTTAACTGCAGTCATATGTTATTCTTTAGGACAAGATTAAAATCTAGCACAGACACATACACTAAACATAATATCAGGTCTACTTGCAGTTAAATATAATAAAGAACCAATCATACCTCGATATGTAGTTTCATCGACACACTTACCAGTTTCGTCTAAGGTTAACTTTTTATCAGTTACCATAGGTGTGTCCATTGGATGAGCATTCTCCATACCAAATTTTATAATTAGCTCCTAGACATATTTTTGTTGGTGAATCTTTATGCCTTCCTTAGTTTGTTGAATTTGCAATCCTAGGAAGAATTTTAATTCTCCCATCATGCTCATTTCAAATTCTGAGGTCAATAAATCTGAAAAGTACTTGCACAATTTATTGTTAGTAGACCTAAAAATAATATCGTCTACATAAATTTGAGCAACAAGTAAATCAGAACCCTCGGATTTTAGAAACAGAGTTTTGTCGACAGATCCTCTTTTAAAATTGTTTTGTAATAAAAATTTGGATAATCTGTCTTACCAAGCACTAGGCGCTTGTTTCAAACCATATAAAGCTTTATCGAGTTTAAAAACATGGTTTTGAAATTTGCTATTTAAAAATCCGTGAGGTTGTTCTAAAAAAAACGTCTTCTTCCAAATATCAGTTAAGAAAAGCAGTCTTAACGTCCATTTGGTACAGTTTCATTCCTTTATGAGATGCGAAGGCGATAAGCAGACGAATAGCTTCAAGTCTTGCTACAGGTGCAAAGGTCTCGTCATAATCAATCCCTTCTTGTTGATTATATCCTTGAACGACCAATCGAGCCTTATTATGAACTATAACTCCTGAGTCGTCCAATTTATTTCTGAATACCCATCGAGTACCAATCACAGTTCGATTGTTAGGACGTGGCACTGGGTGCCAAACTTTATTACGTTCGAACTGTTGAAGCTCCTCTTGCATTGCCACAGTCCAGTCGGATTCTGCAAGTGCTTCTTTGATGTTAGTAGGCTCTGTGGTAGACAGAAAAGAATAGAATGAACAAAAGTTATTTAATGTTCGTCTTGTTTGAACTCCCTTATTCAAACTTCCTAGGATACTGTCCATAGGAAGAGAACTCTTATATTTTTATTTCTTAGAGTTCCTATGTTCATCATCATCTGATGAACTCTCACTTTCCTCAAATGATTCAGAGTCAAGATTGGTTCCCCTTGAGTTGGACTCTGGGGTTATAGCTAAAGTTGGTACAACTTTAGTTACAATACCTTGATCTGGGTCCAACGTTATAGCATCATCAGTTATAACTTCGGTTTCATTTTCCTTATTTTGAGAAGAGACATTCGTATCATCAACAATTGTCTCAGTTCTCTTTTCAAGTTCATTTGCGGATTTATCAAGTTCAGCATTGATTCCTTCAATAACTTCTTCATTTATTTCTGGTAAATCATCCCTTGAAAGGCGAAATTCGGGATCATTCATGTCTTCTTCTTCATTCTATTCAACTTGCTCAGGCACATTATCTACATCAAATACAACATGAACACTTTCTTATATGCACAAAGTTCTTTTGTTAAAAACTTTAGAAGCTTTACTATGATTAGAATAACCAACAAACACAGCTTCGCCACATCGTGGATCAAATTTGCTTCAATTACTTTTTCCATTATTATGGACAAAACATTTACTACCGAAGCAACGAAGATGAACTATATTGGGTTTTCTCCCTCTTAAAAGTTCATAGGGAGTCTTTTTAAGAATTGGTCTAATCATTGCTCTATTGCGCACATAGCATGCAGTACTAATGGCTTCGGCCCAAAAGTTTTTAGGAAGGCCACTACACAAAAGCATAGTGCGAGCAATGTCCTCTAGTGTTCTATTTATACGTTCCACGACACCGTTTTGTTGTGGGGTTCATGGTGCAGAAAAGTTATGTCCTACACCATTCTCCCTACAATATTCTATAAAAGCTTGATTATCAAATTCGGTGCCATGGTCCGTACGAATTGAACTAACTTTTTATCAAACTTGTTTTGGGCAAGCTTCATTAACACTACAAATTAGAAGGGAAATTAGATCACATGCCAAAATCCCAGGTTTCCAGGTTTATGATCGGTACGAGACCTTTTCACAGTGGAAAGTTAGCCTTGCTCTTCCGCAGAAAAAGACTTGGTCTTTAGTGCCGGCACAACCTAACGATACATCCAATACCGCTTTATCCCGCAACCCCCTTTTAAAACAGGTATTTCCCCAACCAATTTCCCGTCGGATTAGGGCCGGAGACGAAAAGCAACTTAAATGAGTATTTGAAACAGGAGTGGAGCTCCATCATCACCAGGCAAAAACTCAGCTAGCCAGGATTGCACCATTACAGCCAAAGGGTCCCAACCAACCCCCAACCAGACAAGCAAGACCCCCACGACAAAGGCACCAGGTATAACACTCCCCAAGCACCCCCATTACAGTCAAGAAGCAACAACAAGTCAAGCAAGCACAACCACAAGAAGGGTCACAAGAGCAGGGTCCAGTTTCCTGAAAAACAGCCAAGACCAGCCAGAGTATAAGTCAAATATCAAGCAGTACGAGTCCAACCAAGGGCTCCATCTTCTTTTCCCTTAAAGTTGAGGTCCTTAGCAAAAGAAAAGTCCAGGACAAGTTTTCTAAATAAGGTCAAGAAGTCCATCTAAAACAGCCTAGAAGAGTGAAGGTCATATGGAGGAGTCTGCTGGCACCAAGGCCAATATTTATATCCAAAGCTCCTTATTTTTGTGTATGATCAACCTCAGGTGTAGTTAGTATGTTAGGAAGGTCGTATATGAAGCCTTTGTCAGCCCCAAACACAGCAAGAACAAGCCAAGCAAAGACTCCCCAAGACAGTTTGCAGACTTACTATTTCTGGAAAGAAACAAACCTACTTTTGCAGTCTTTCTTTTTCTCTGTTTTGCAGTCTGTTTTTGTTGTCCTCATTAGCTGACTTTGTAGTATGTTTTAGCAGTAAGATGTAAGGCTTTTAAGCCCTTAGATGATCTTGTTTTTCAAAGGTCAAGATCTGTTGTAATTGCCTATAAAAGGCCCAAGTTGTAACCTAAAGAAGGAGACTTTGATTAATATATTTTCTGAACTTTGTTCAAGCAATTCTCAGCAAAAGCTAAGTGTTGTAGCATTCCTTAGTAAGCTTGTGTGCGAGCTAAGACTGCAGTGTTAGAACTCATTACTTGTGTGTCTTGAGTCCTTCACAACCTTTGTCACCTAAGCTTGTGTGCTAAGTTGCAAAGAACTAACTGAATTGCCTAGCCTAGTGCAGGTTGTTGGAGTCATTTCTGAGTGAGTTAAACTTGCATGTGAGAAGAGTACTAGCCTGAGTCTAAGTGACATTGAAATCAATCTTTTCCTGAGAGGTTTCAGTTCAATTGGTTATCAGAGCTTTGGTTTGTGAGTTCATTTACCTACCTACATTAAAAACACAAAAACTACCCATGAGTGAAGAGAGATTAGCAGGGCTTGAAACCACAGTTCATGGCCTTGCTAGAACTGTTATGGAGGGTACAGCATCCTTCAATGAATTCTTAGATGGTCAGCTCAACAATGGTGGAAGAGGAGGCAGAGGACGAGGTAGAGGAGCACCTGTGCCACCTGTTGCAGCAAGAAGAAGGCAACACATGGAGCAAGAGGAGGCCTCAGATTCAGAGAACTCAGAGCAGAGCCTTCCTAGGCACCATGACAAAGACTTAAAGGTAGAAATCCCTGACTTTCTAGGTAGTATGAACCCTGATGACTTCCTAGACTGGTTAAGGTCAGTAGAAAGAGTCTTTGAGTTCAAGGGTTACACTGATAGAAGAGCCTTTAAGGTAGCCATCATGAAATTGAAAGGATATGCATCCTTGTGGTATGAAAATATGAAGGCTCAGAGGACTAGGGAGGGTAAGGATCCTATTAAATCTTGGGATAAACTGAAAAAGAAAATGAGGATTAAGTTTGTATAAAAAGACTACACTCAAGACATGTTTATCAGACTTACCCACCTGAAACAAGAAGGTAGACCTGTTGAGTCCTATTTGAGGGACTTTGAGCAACTCACACTACAATGTGAGATTACTGAAAAGCCTGAGCAGAAGATAGCTAGGTTTTTAGAGGGTCTTGATGAGAAGATAGCTAGCAGAGTAAGATTGCAGCACCTTTACTCTTTTGAGGAAGCAGTGAGTCTAGCCTTGAGGATTGAGAAGCTAGGGAAGGGAAAACCAACACCGCCCAGGCCACAGACTAGACCTTCTTTCAAACCCTTCACTGGAGTAAGAATAGGAGAACCCTTGGTCCCAGCCAAACCCTCAGTGTCAGACAAAGGCAAGGCCCCTAAGACAGACTTGAGAAAGACAGTATCCCTTAAGAAGTGCTTTAAATGTCAGGGCTTTGGGCATTTTGCTAAAGAGTGTCCCTCTAAAAGGGCTTTGAGCAGTATGGATGTTGTAGAATGGGGTGAAGATGAGATCCTTGTATGTGAGGAGAGTTGGGAGGAACATGAGGAAGAGCCTAGAGAGGAAATGATAGAACCAGATGCAGGCTTGAGTCTAGTAACCTGGAGGGTTATGCATACCCAACCTCAACCATTAGAGGATGATCAGAGACAGCAAATATTCAGGACCAGATGCACTATAAGGGGAAGGGTTTGTAACATGATAATTGATGGGGGAAGCTGTACCAATGTAGCCTCCACCACCTTAGTAGAGAAACTGTCCCTAACCACACAAGAACACCCCCACCCCTATAAACTAAGATGGCTGAACAAGGGAGTGGAAGTAAGAGTTGACAAGCAGTGTGTTGTGCCATTCTCTATTGGCAAGGGATATACTGATGAGGTCTTGTGTGATGTCCTACCTATGGATGCTTGCCACCTTCTGTTGGGCAGGCCCTGGGAGTTTGATAGAGACTCTGTACATCATGGGAGGGACAACACCTATGTTTTCAAGTTTGGTAACAAGAAGATCATACTAGCCCCTTTACCCCCCAATGTTAAAGGGAACATTGCCCATGTCAATGACATTTCCAAAGAAGTCCTACTGCTGAGTGAAGCTGAGATGGTTCAAGAGCTTATGGGAGATGAAACTGTGTTCATCCTGCTAACCAAACAGGTCCTACTTCCCCAAGGAAACATTCCAGCTAATGTTCAACAAGTACTGGAGGATTATGGGGATGTATTCCCTGCTGACTTGCCTAGTGGACTACCCCCTCTTAGAGGAATAGAGCATCATATTGATCTCATTCCTGGAGCAATGCTACCCAACAAACCTGCTTACAGAAGTGATCCAAAGGCCACTCAAGAACTACAAGCTCAGGTTGGTGACTTACTCAGCAAGGGTTTTGTGAGGGAGTCCCTCAGTCCCTGTGCAGTTCCTGCCTTGCTAGTGCCCAAGAAGGATGGGTCATGGAGAATGTGCATAGACAGCAGGGCCATCAACAACATTACCATCAAGTACAGGTTCCCTATACCAAGGTTGAATGATATCCTGGATGAGCTGAGTGGGGCTCAGGTCTTCTCCAAGATTGATCTAAGGCAGGGTTATCACCAAGTAAGGATCAGGGCTGGGGATGAGTGGAAGACAGCCTTCAAGACCAAGCATGGGTTGTATGAATGGCTGGTCATGCCCTTTGGTTTATCTAATGCTACAAGCACCTTTATGAGGTTGATGACTGAGGTTCTAAGGCCCTATCTAGGGAAGTTCATTGTTGTATACTTTGATGACATATTGGTCTATAGCCCCTCAACAGAAGAACACCTCCAACATCTGAGATTGTTATTTGAAGTCCTGAGGAAACACAAGTTGTTTGGCAAGATGGAAAAGTGTACATTCATGCAGGAAGAGGTGCAGTTTTTGGGGTTCATTATTTCCAAAGAAGGAGTGGCTGTTGATCAAGACAAGGTAAAGGCCATAAGGGAGTGGCAGGTCCCCAAAACGATAACTGAAGTGAGGAGCTTCCATGGACTGGCTTCCTTCTACAGAAGATTCATCAAAGGATTCAGTTCCATCATGGCCCCTTTAACTGAGTGCATGAAGAAAGGAGAGTTTAGGTGGAATGACAAGGCTGAGAGGTCCTTCAATATCATCAAAGACCTCTTGTGTGAGTCTCCCATACTTGTTCTCCCTGATTTTAACAAACTATTTGAAGTAGAATGTGATGCTAGTGGCATAGGCATTGGTGTTGTCCTAATGCAAGAGCAAAAACCTGTGGCCTACTTCAGTGAGAAGCTGAGTGGTGCTAAGCTCAACTACTCAACCTATGACAAAGAATTCTATGCCATAGTCAGAGCCTTGAACCATTGGGGTCACTACCTGAAGCCCAAACCCTTTGTATTACACTCTGACCACCAGGCACTCAAGTACATCAATGGGCAACATAAGTTGAATGCTAGGCATGCTAAGTGGGTGGAGTATTTACAGTCCTTTTCATTCTCCAGTAAGTACATTGAGGGGAAAAACAATGTAGTGGCAGATGCTTTGTCAAGGAGAACCATGATGCTGACATACATGGAGCAAAGAGTGCTTGGGTTTGAGCACATGAAGGAGCTTTATAGGGAGGATCCTGATTTCAAAGAAGACCGGGTGGCAAGATTGGAGGGCACCACTAAGAATGGGAGTAGATACTCAGAGCAGGAAGGATTCTTGTTCCTAGGGAACAAACTCTGTATACCAAAGGGTCCTTATAGGGGGTTG